>NQII01005151.1:875-60306 GCA_002778355.1 Clitarchus hookeri | reverse complement strand
GGGGGGGGGGAGGGGAAGCAAAATATAAATAAATTTTTCAAGCGCAATATTTAAAAAGTGGTGTGGCTTAAGGCCAAAATCAAGGTATATGGCAGAACCTGTAAGTTACTACGCTTGAAAACACTGCTCGCAGCGCAATCCTGTATCAAAAATTGAACTAGCGACGTAATATGAGTACATATAGCTGAAATATTGGGGGTGCTGTGTGTATCAAGTATGGTTATTAACAATTCCAGCACAAACTGGGGATGCATTGCCTTGGGAACCATCGAACCAAGGACATCTGCTTATATGGGCTTGTTTTGATGTGTATCTACTATTCACGCTCCGATTACTTCCCATATAAACAGACATGCCTTGTATATAAAACCTCTGCATTGGTAGGACACGGGAAAGGATCTCCAATCTGGACAAGATCACATTTAGTTGTGGGACTATACTAGAATGGCGGAAAATGTGATCGGCAAACCGACTTTGACAAATAATGACACCAAATTTATCTCAAGCTGTGTCATAGTAATAATAAACCACTCTACAAATGCTCGAATAGTGGAGGAAGCAATATATATAGGGAAATGTTTAACCCGAGCATTAAATTAGCATACCCCTCTTTAATGTTCAAACAGATAGATTTATATATTACAGGGATGTTTCTGATTTGATTATGCTTTGCCTATAAAGGATGATTGTATTATATTCAAGGGTAAGAGCCTTATTTATTTCATTTTTTTACATTTTAGGAATTATGTTGTCAACACAGAACAACGAAGAGAATATTTTGATTCTGCTGACAGTGCAACATGTACAGAGTTATCCCAAACTCCTGGTGTTAACTTTGTGATATGATTCGTTACGGAAAATGGGCAAAAAAAAACATAATACTACCTTTTACCTAACAGCATTTTTAAGGTAGAGACACACCATTGAAAATTGGGAATTAAAATGAGTAATTTACAAAATGTCAGAAACTACGCGAGACGTAACAACATAATTCGTGGATAGTCATAGGCTGTTCACGGTTGATTGAGCATTTTCGAAATCAATCTTTGAATAATATCACTGCCCCTCCCTCCCCCATATATTTTAACGGGAACACTTACATAACCATAACCCCCTCACACTTCAGTAATTGGAACAGTTTGTAATGCGGTGACGTCAGTAGAGACGAGCTTAACCGATTTTTTCTAGCTATGACGCTGTGGCATATCACAGGCAGCTGAAAAAAAACTGTGACAAAAGAAGCTGCTTCGCTTGTCACAGTTTGTTTCAAAAGCTGTGAACGTGTCACTAAGCGATATCTCAGTCGCAAATATTTCAATGACTGTCACAGATATATCAGCCACAAGAAAATATATGTTATAAAGTAGCAGGCTGTGCGATTTATCGGCCATGTCTAGTCGTCATCTGCATGTCTCAGCATTCTCGGCGGTCATGAGGCGCGAGTCTCATATTGCAGCTCCTCAGACAACTCCTGCATGCGACGACCGGACGTAGAATAGACGGTGCGCCTCCGTTTATCATCACTGGGACGTTACTCCCTCAGCGCGGGGGAAGTACAAGCCTTTGGGAGGGCTCTTGTCCTCCCATTTGTATATCAAGTCTAGAGCCCAGGTTGGGGATAGCTAGCCCATCCCGACCGGCTGTCGATCAAATTGTTAATCTGCGGCGGCAGTCTGTTTTGTCAAAGGACCCCTAGGTAGCGCCAGGGGACCTGGTACCCATAATTGTATCCTCTCCTTCCCTGCCTGCGGGGGGGAAAGAAGAGGTATGGTTTCTAAAAACCTGGAATTTTGAAATGCAGGGCTTGGGCAAGTAGTGCAACCACTTATATTAGCTTGCCCCGTTAACAAAAAAAAAATGGTGACGAACAGAAGGAGGGTAAATCAGGAAGGGCTGGACCGGGGAGGAAAAAGGAGGGGAGCCGAGCCGGTCATAGAGCAAGCGACCTCGCAGAGTCGAGAGTAGTTAAGACGTCTAGCGTAACGAGCGCTGACGTCGTAACTAAGCCGCGGGAAGAAACAACAAATATCGCCAGTTAGATTTTTAAATGCACAAATGGGATTCCAACCCATCCGTTTTTATGGAAGGGGATTGATAACCGCACCCAATTTCTTCATCGTTCGATAATGCATTACCCAGAAATTCAGATATTTGTATCTCATTCTGAATGTGTCACTGACAATAAACGTCTGCTTCAGCTAAACTTTCAAGGATGGTTACACCCTTCCAGAGTAGACTTAGACTATACGTCATGTGTATATATATATATATATGACATATTTTTGATGAGGACTCACTTGCCGAAGTTTGTCGGTAGTGTTCAGTTCCAGCATGTATAATATTTTGAAAGTTATTGATGCATTTATCTTTTATCTGTCTGAAGCTCTACCTGGACACACCGGTCGAAAATACAGCATAAGATTGTGGTAAATCCCCATCCTGTGTGTTTACTTTTTGCAGTGAAGTAAAAACATTGTTTACGTTGAAAGGCAATCAGATAACAGTCAAGTATAAAGTTGTACGATCAAGAACTAAACGCACATCTTACATCAAAGTGATTGTGCAGCATTTTAAGTGATTGTTCATTTTGTCCCTAGCAGATTCTTGTTTAATGAACAGGTTACATTCCCAGGAAGTGTCGATTATGCAAAAGTCTGTAAATTATATCATTTTTCCTCATAAGTAACTACGTTATCAACAAAACTTATGTTCCTCGATTTTTCAGAAACGCCTACATTTCGTGTAACATCCCAAAAACGGTGCATCGTAGAAAAAAAGTATGGAATTAAAATGGTCGATAGCTAAATTGCAGACAATAAAGGCATCTAAAAAGTTTTCCGTACTTAGACCGTTTCGTACATATCAGAAAATAACTATTTAACGCCAAATATTTCTACGTGCAAATATTGTTAAATTTTAAAATGTTATGCATTAAAATGCAACTTATTTGTACATCTCTATGCACTAGGAAATCTTTGTGGGNTTTTTGCAGTGAAGTAAAAACATTGTTTACGTTGAAAGGCAATCAGATAACAGTCAAGTATAAAGTTGTACGATCAAGAACTAAACGCACATCTTACATCAAAGTGATTGTGCAGCATTTTAAGTGATTGTTCATTTTGTCCCTAGCAGATTCTTGTTTAATGAACAGGTTACATTCCCAGGAAGTGTCGATTATGCAAAAGTCTGTAAATTATATCATTTTTCCTCATAAGTAACTACGTTATCAACAAAACTTATGTTCCTCGATTTTTCAGAAACGCCTACATTTCGTGTAACATCCCAAAAACGGTGCATCGTAGAAAAAAAGTATGGAATTAAAATGGTCGATAGCTAAATTGCAGACAATAAAGGCATCTAAAAAGTTTTCCGTACTTAGACCGTTTCGTACATATCAGAAAATAACTATTTAACGCCAAATATTTCTACGTGCAAATATTGTTAAATTTTAAAATTTTATGCATTAAAATGCAACTTATTTGTACATCTCTATGCACTAGGAAATCTTTGTGGCCATTGTTCTTCTGCCGATTAAAAGGCGTTTCTCTAATGTTACATACGATATCGTTCATGAGTACATATTTCACATNGCATTGTTCTTCTGCCGATTAAAAGGCGTTTCTCTAATGTTACATACGATATCGTTCATGAGTACATATTTCACATCGGTAACCACGCAGCGATAATGACACATGCCGGGTCAACGTAGATGAATTATTGGCAGAATGTTGCGTCTTCGGCCAGGCTCAGAAATCTTCTGTTCTTATATCAAATTATTCGAGTGGAGTGGACAGATTTGGGCGGCTCTTAAAAACGAGTTCTCGAGAACCGACGAGGGTGAAGTGAGGTGAGTATGAAGCAGCGCCGGAACGCAAGGGCGGGTAAAACGGGACATCCCCGAGAAAACCCACAGACCAGCGGAACGATTCCCACTTGCTAAAATCTCGGAGGGACCCCGGCGGGAATAGAACCCGGTTCGCCTAGGTGGGAGGCGAATAGTCTGACCGTTACACCACCGCGGCTCCTAAAATATTCGAGTATTCGCGCGAAACAGTTCAGCGCCTTGTTATGATTGCCTCACCGGGGGAAGCGACAAGCAAAAGCCAACATGTTGTCAGTGATTTTTATCAAAACATATTCAGTACACAGTGGAGATCGCTATTCAACAATCACAAACCTAGGAATCTGCTAAGACGCGGATAATGGGTCTGGCAGACATGGTACGATTGCGCCGAACTATCAGTATCTCGCGGCCATAACCACGCCCGGGACCCGAATAAGGACCAATAGGAAACGAGGGTGAAAGGCCGAGACAGCGGAGACGAGAACTGTAGTGAGGACTCAGGAAAAGGCAGTTGACGACGAGACGCTGCCACCTGACTGAGGCACCTGGGGTAGTGTGTCTACCCGCTAGGATGTGATAACAAGCCTGGCTTTCTCCTCTCTCTCCCCCTGTGATCCCTTCCTCGGCAATGTGTTGCATGTAGACTGTTCATGGTCAACTGGTTGGATGTAATTATTTAACAAATTTGCTCATTCTTAACAGTTTCACTTGTCCGTCGTATGAATAAAGTGATCAGGCTCATGGCAAGATTAAGTATAAATATTGCGGAAGAATCACAATGTGCATACAAGTAGATNTGAATAAAGTGATCAGGCTCATGGCAAGATTAAGTATAAATATTGCGGAAGAATCACAATGTGCATACAAGTAGATCTTAAGCAGGGCTTTCAAAAGTGCTCAGTTTACCATGAACAGCATATATCTGGCAGTATTATTGTAGTCTCTCTGTAACGACAACTATATTGGAATGATTTATTGTAGGAAGAATAGCTAGATGCAAGGACTAACAAAATAAAACTGATGGTAAATTAATATTCTACTGGCACTCAATCAGGGTAACACTATTTTCATATTTTTTGTTTCGTCTCANTGAATAAAGTGATCAGGCTCATGGCAAGATTAAGTATAAATATTGCGGAAGAATCACAATGTGCATACAAGTAGATATTAAGCAGGGCTTTCAAAAGTGCTCAGTTTACCATGAACAGCATATATCTGGCAGTATTATTGTAGTCTCTCTGTAACGACAACTATATTGGAATGATTGATTGTAGGAAGAATAGCTAGATGCAAGGACTAACAAAATCAAACTGATGGTAAATTAATATTCTACTGGCACTCAATCAGGGTAACACTATTTTCATATTTTTTGTTTCGTCTCANCAAACTGATGGTAAATTAATATTCTACTGGCACTCAATCAGGGTAACACTATTTTCATATTTTTTGTTTCGTCTCAAATAGTTTTTGATGGTTTGCAATAACTACTTTTGGTTCCCAGTTTTCAAGATTGTCCCTTACTTAATAATCACTTAAGATAGTAATTTGTTTCCTACTCCATTTTCTATAACTCATCATTTCACAAAGTTTGTACTTGGAGATCAGGATTCTCCTGTATATCCTGCTGGGTTCAGGACTGGGAGCTGCCTTTTCTCTGAATTCTTATTGTATGGAAGGAAATGGCGGACCCCCGAAGAATGATCCCACCTAGTGTGTCTTGGAGCATCCAGAAGAGCCTTCGTGATGAACATCCTTCATAAAAAATCACTGTGCATCAATGTTATCAAACATCAGTAGAATATTTTTACTGCTGACCTGCACGTGGAGTTCTGGTTGACAGCCAGGGCGTAGTACTGGCTAAAGGAAGAGGCTGGGATCATTTAACGGAAAGCCTTTAGCCTTCTCGGTTTAGACTTTAAATAAAAATTTCATCCTCTAATTCAAATTTAGTTTTTTTAAAATACATTACAGAGCCTGAGCAATAGTAACTACAGCAGTCTGATTAATAACACTTTCATGACCAGCAAAGGACTTCCAACATATTATATCACTAATATCTAATTGGTTTATATATACAACAGAAGGGGCCGGAGTATTATACGAAAGGGAAAAAAACGCATTTCCCATAAACCACTACCAGGATAAGCTGTCATATGCTGCAAACCAAATCTATGAAACAAAGAAACCAAAACATAGCTTTCTTGTCACTGAGTAACTTGCTTAAAAAACACACCATACTGTTTTGCTACATAAGTACTTACTCCGCCAATATTCCTGAATATCTTCTTTGACCAATATCTTCTCCTTCTGTGGTGTCTTCCTGGCATGTTGGACGTTTCTCTACGGAAGCTCACTCACCATCGCTACCGTAAACCAGGGTTACTTTGCACCTACTGAGGTAACATTGCAATTTGGGGGAAGGGTAGCAAACATTAATTGGGCAGGTAACATTAAAAATTTAAAATATCTAGCAATAGCCCTAGGTTTGTTTGCCAGATTGCACCAAAACGAAAATGTTGAGAGATGCAACGTTATCCCTTCAGGTCCAAGGTAACCCTGGTTTACGGTAACTTCTTGCAAGGGTGGGTGCAGGGTGCGGAGGTAATGTAAGCGAGCGAGACTGTGGTTACGTACCTGTTGTTGTCGAAGGCATTGGTCTCGATAAAGACGAGCCGGTTGAGGCCGAGGTCGAGCCGCTCGAGGAACACGTTGCTGCTGAAGAGGTGGTCACGCAGCGCCTCCAGCTGGTTACCGCGTAGTAAAAGCATGGCGAGGTGACGGAGGTCACGCAATGCGTGCTCGTGCATGGCGACCAGGCGGTTGTCTCGCAGATCGAGCAGCTCGAGGCGCGACAGCCCGCCCAGCGAGCCGTCCTCCAGCTGGTCGAGCGCGTTGTCGGCGAGGNTGACGCGAGCGCTCCTGGCGGCAGCCGGCGCAGACCGTTGCCCGCCAGGTCGAGCATCTTGAGCGCAGGCAGCACCAGGTCGGGCGACGGCAGGTGTGGCAGCATGGAGATGTGGTTGTGCGCGAGGTGGACGTACTCGAGGCCACGTGGCAAGCCGGGCACCAGCTCGCGTAGCCGGTTCCAGCCGACGTCCAGCTCGTACAACCCGGCCAGGTGACGGAACGTGGCGGGGTGCAGCGAGGCGAGGGCATTGTGCGACAAGTTCACGTGCTCCAGGCTGGGCGTCTGCAGGAAGCTCGCCGGGTCCACGAGTACCAAGGCGTTGCCGCTCATGTCGAACCTCCGCAGCGATGGTAGGTTCGTCAGCAGCCGCTGGTCCAGCCTCCGGAAGTAGTTGTACGACAGGTCCAGCCCCTGGTCAAAATACGACATCTGGCCATGATAACAGCTCACTCTATAAACATACGGTAAAACTTACATTTACACAGGGAGGCCAAAGACTCTCTTTTATCACTCGCACCTCACGAGATAACGTTAACATGTTCTGAATCATTCCGTTTAAATGAATATTTTTTAGTGTATTTTACAAGGATATTCCACTGGTCCTCGGTTCTCAGGGTGACAGCCTTGTTACTTGAGAGTCTGTGGTGCGATCCCAGCCGACATCAAGTTGTTGCCTTCTTCTAGGATAGAAGTCTACGTGCACAACTTTACCTTCCCCATTTGACTATACAAGTTAGCAAAAATAAATATATGCACTCTAGGGCCGAGGTAGTCCAACCTTGCCATAGGCTTTTGGTGAGACCCATCATCTCTAAATCATGATGCAGAGTGAAAACTTAGGATGGAGCAACGAGAAATGAAAGAATGAGGAAAATGAGAATACAGCCAATGCCAATGTCCACTATGTTTCCCACTTGCTAAAGTGTTGGTGTTTTCCAGCGAGAATAGAATAGTGATTGCCATTGCTTTGGGCCGGTGTGTTGACCTCACGACCATCATGACCTCACTTGTGGAAAGTAAGTGAAGAACATGCATGAGTAATCATACTTCAGAAACAAGACGTCTTGCCTTGCCAAAATTTCTTTGTCCTAATGAAGTGAGGTATGGTGGTAAGTAGTCCACCCAAAGTATTTGCTATTATTTCACACTTAGTCAAAACTTAATTAATTTGAATGAAGATATAGTTTTCGGTTATTGTACCCACTTGAGCAAAAGTAATATTCAGTTAAGGACGGAATACGACCGACAAACTTCGTGGGGTGATTCCTTATGTAAAATCAAGTGAGAAATATTTTGGGAACTTCATACCTAAAGTGAATGTTTAGGGAAATAGAAGTCCTAGAAATTTGAGATTTTAAAATGCATCTTTGCAAACTGTCGAAAATGAAGTGAAATTAAACTACAACTCTCCGAACATCATTTTATGTTATAGGGGTCTCCTTTGTGCAAACACTCGTTAATTCTTCCCATTGTAATAAATATAACAGGGTTCGTTATCCTCTTTTTACAAACAAATTTTACTGTCAGTAATTATGAACTTTCGATACTGGTTTATTAAGCAATATAAACTCATTAAAAAAATGGTCTTCTTGTTGTAACTACCCAAGACCCGCCATTTTCATGCAAAATGCACACAAAGCTTCAGTTGCAGCAATACAGCGCCTAGCGTATAGGCAGTAAAAACTACATGCCTGTATGGTATGCTGCTGGGGGGTCCATTGCAAAGATGATGGCGGAGGGCATTTTGAATGCTTACAGTATTGAAACTGCCTTTTTTTTTCTTCTAACTACAGTCGTATGTGATTCCCTGCCGAATGTGTGGATTTTGCCTACGAATCAGAACCGTGTTGCTGCCGCCGAGAGTTTCGTGTGCGTTTTACACGAAAACTGTGAGCCTCGGCCAGTTGCAACAAGAGGACCATTTTTGTTAATCAGGTCATACTGCTCCCTAAACCGCCATCATACGTTCATAATTCCTCACGATAATACATTTGCCTGCAAAATGCTCCTGTTGCCTATCTTCATCGTGTGAAGATGTATTAAAGAGAGACTGCTCATAGTTCGAAGATCCCGATACCATAAAACAATGCTCTAAGAATTTTATTTTAATCTAACTTCGTTTCCGATATTTTGCAAAAATAAAGTCTAAAATCTCAATTTTGTGGGCTCGTATATCCCTTAATATTCCATTTAGGTACAAAGTGTCCCGTACATTTTCCATTTTATTTTGCAAAAGGAGTCACGATGAGACACATTCGTCTCATGCAATATTTTCAACCGCGTTTGAACCTCCAGGAAAATGTTTCGTCCTCCTATTCTTGCCCGACATCGCCATTTATTTTACGTTGGGATACGTAAAATATTGAACCTGCTACACCTCCTGCCTTATTGACGTTTCACCGTTGAGGGAAATCAACGTAGTAGATGGGCGGTTCGCTACGGCGAACGCTGGCCTGATGACAATAACGACTTGTAGTATAGGCCGATCCAACGCGGAAACTCGTGCCCATGTACTTTTTTTTGTGATAATGTAGCCAACGGTAAAGCCCACTGCAAAAACCAAAAAAAGTAGGAGAAAGACAAATAAATGGTAATATCCACCGAAAAACAAACAAGGAAAAATACCAGACGGGATCACAAACGCTATTCTTCTCGGTAGAGGCCCATCAACCATGGAGGGAAAGAAAGGCCATGGAACAAGGAATAGCAAGGTAGGAGAGGGCCGGTCAACTAGGACAACTAACAGGACAACAAACTCTCGAAATCAGATAATAATACCGTGCTCAAGTAAAAACCGAGCGAGAACGTCACAAACTACCCGAGGGTCATGTAAAAGTATCGAATGGTAAGAGACAGGAAACCTCACACGAAGCCGTTGAAGGCGCCCATATACGTGTGGCCTCAACCAGGCGACTTGCTTCAACTGACAACTGTTTCTGCTTGCTGGAATGGCCGTGGTGCATGCTAGTGCTGGGAAGCTAATGACGTCATAAGACGTGTGTGGTTCCCGACAATGACGACATGCAGCGCTGCTAATTTCCTGATTTATGAACTTTAGCGCAGAGGTGCGCTCTATATTAATTATGTTATTATTCTCATTGGTCAGTACGACAGAAAATGTAAAATAATTAAAAATTGTTAGTTCTTTCCTTGTTTCGCTAGGTTTCGTCTATGTAGATTTTTTTTAGTATAAATAGAGCTGAAAATGCCTGGGTGGGGAATAACGATGGCTGCCTCTCCCAGGATCGTCAACTCCAGTGGTGTTTGTCGAAAATATGTTAAACTCAGTATGCGATGATAAAGTAATGGCCTTCAGCCATTGGTTGGTTGAAACGTAGCTACTTTAAAAGTAACGATGCATGGGGTTTCAGAACTCAGTTGTAAATATTTTGATAAAGTTCTTATAAAGAGAGATATGCTTAATATTCGTTGCATTTTAAATGGGGTCTCGGCAATCACTATGTAGTCTTATGGCAAAACGTGTTTGTAAATGTTAAATGTTCAGATAATATTTATTGTACGAAAAGGTTAAAAATGTGTGAGACTATATTTTTTTTACGAACTAGGTATATTTGAACGTTTTCTCCCACAACCCCACACGAATCAGTCTTTTCTTTTTTACTGCGCATTTTTAATGATTATAGCTATCTATGGTAAATTGAAGTCGAACTGTAACTGTTGAGGTTGGCAGTGATGTCGTGGGCTTACGGGCTTGCTGCGGGTGAAAACGTAGTCTGGTCTGCAGCATCCGCCAGAGGACGCCACAACCCCATGAAGTTTGTCAATTGCCCATCTTGCACATTTGTGAGGTTTATACTTATTTAAAAGCATTATAAAATTACTGATCTTCAAAAGTGGAACTTTTAGGTGGCCAATGCCCAGGAGTGTTCACGTCGTTTTAATAAATGTAAATGATTTTGTAATTTATCGTGGGCGAATTTCTTACTGCTATTTTTCCACTTTGGTCAGTTTTTTATTTAGAATTTATTAACATTGCAGTTTTCATCATCACGTTCACGAATTCTAAAAAAAAAAAAAATCAAATAATAAACAAATATACATAGACTGATATGGAATTAAACAGTTTTCTCATAGGCAATTTGAAAATAATATAGGTAAGTACAAATAAAATTGTTAAGAATAAAAGTTATAGGAACTTAATTTTATAATTTTCTCCTTTCTGACGGCCTTTACATTACCACCTTCAAGCTTTGTTGTATTATGTTCATTACTTAATCTCAAAAGTGTTTCCAAGTTTCAAAGAGTTCATCTCCCAGGTTCACAGTTTGACGGGTGTCTATTCATTTATAATGTATCCCTTATTTAATCTCCTTAAAGGAATGCTAGCTGAAACTGTTGAATAAAATGGGATATCGTGTTCGGTGGTAGAAAAATGTTGTAAGTTACTTCTCTGCTGGATGATCTGTTTAATCTTAGTTTGCTAAATATACACAACGATTTCTGGTCATTTTCCTTCTTCCCGCTTTGTAAGTTCATTCATTCATTCAGTCAGTCAGTCATTCATTCTCGGTAGGTTATATTGCATTTTATATAGTTCCACAGCGTCTGTTATTAATTGCTTTTTTTTTTACCAAGTTCTTGCTGAAGCAACCTGTCACAAGAGCAGTAATCAGGTGTTGAAATTCTTATTTTGGAATAGATAAACTGCATGTGTGCTTTTCTCTTTTTATCGGTGTGCTAATCATTATTACATGTGCTGGTTTGTATGGAGAAAAGCATGCAAATATTTCACAATCTGTGTTTCTTGTACATGGTTCACTTCATCTTTGGGTGGATAGTATTATGTGTGCAAAGAACTTATGCATTGTCTCTATGCCGTCAGATCAGACTACAATGTATATAATACAATTAATGAAATCAGCCATCAGGTTTCGTATGACTACATATGATGGCTATTTATTGAGATTTTGACATACAGGCATGATCTTTCAAGACTGAGAATTACGGACACCAATGATGACATTATCAATGAATTGCCATTGAAGCAGTGGTAATTGAAACACCAGAATATAATTGTATACATTACAACATGTCGAAAATGAATTAACAGCAGTTTGTAAAAAAATTAATTTGCAGGCAACTCTTAGTCCAAGGCCGAGTTAGCTGTGATATTAAATTTGAGGCACAAGTTTCCAGATTCAAAACTTGTGTTTTAAAATGTGAGAATTTTTAGTGTAACTTAAACTAATTTGACATGGAAGTCTCCACCTGGGAAGAACGAAGACCTGCGATCAGAGGTTAATTATAATATTATATTAAAACCAGCACATATTAAGTTATAATTAATTGGAAAACCTTTTCTTAAGTCACTGTGCTGACTTCATGCAACTTTCCAACAGATTTAAAAGTGAAATGTTATGTTTGATTTGGACTTTACATGTTTTTATTCATTAAAGTTGCACATTTATCCAAGAGAGTATCACAGTTGACCAGAGAGCTGGCATACCTTGAGGCCAGGCAGGTTCCAGAGGGGACCATCCGAGAAGCTGGAGAGGGAGTTGTTGCGCATGCTCAGCTCTCGGAGGGCAGGCATCGCCATAAATGCCTCCCTCTGCACGCGTTGTATGCGGTTATGGTCGAGCTGGAGGCTCTCCAGCGTGGCATGTCCTCTCAGTGCTCCGAACGGAATCTCCTCCAAGAAGTTATGGCTCATGTCGAGGTAGCGCAGGCGTGGCAGAGCGTCGAGCAGAGCGCGCAGCGAGTCCACGTGGTCAAGCGCGTTGTCGACCAGCCATAGCTCCTCCAGGCCAGTGTCTGAGTGTTGCAGGAAGGACTCGGGGTGCACGTGCCGCACGAAGTTGTGGCTTAGGTCGAGCTTGCGCAGGCGCGGCACACGGTGGAAGGCACCGCGGTGTATCTCGAGGACCCTGTTGCCCGCGAGGTGGAGCTCTGCGAGCGCCGGCAGGTCAACGAAGGAAGCCTCGGACAGCTTCTCGACGAGGTTGTTGTCGAGGCGGAGGACAGAGAGCGCAGGCAGGTCTCGGAGGGCGCGCCCCACCATGCCGGCGTCGAGCAGCCTGTTGTGGCTGAGCGCGAGGTGGGAGAGTGCAGGCAGGCGGGTGAGCGCGCGTGGATGCAGCCACACGAGGCCGCAGTGCGACACGTTGAGCAGCTGCAGGCGAGGTAGGCCGTGCAGCAGACCGGCCTCAAGGCGCACTATGCGCGGGCTGTGCACCACATGTAGCTGCTCAAGGTCGCCGAGGTCGCGGAAGACGTGCGGCGTCAGCTCGGCCAGCGCAGGTGACTTGAGCTGCACGTAGCGCAGGCGACGGAGGCCTGCGAGGCGCGGAGGCCGCCTCATGCCTCCCGCCTGCAGCGTGAGCGCCTCCAGGCCGCGCAGCTGCTCCAGGCTGTCTGGCGGCAGAGTGCGCAGCACTGGCTCCACCACGAACAGCTCGAGCAGAGAGTCCTCTAGGCCAGCCAGCCAGCTGGAGGCCACGCGCTCCAGTCCGTTGTCGCGCAGCATGAGGCGCACCACACGCAGTGGAGAGAACACGCTGCCGGGCAGCGACGGCAGGTAGTTGTTCTCCAGGATGAGCTCGTCGACTGGCCGGTCTAGCTGGCCGCCCACCGCCTTCAGTCCTTCCAGCACCTTGCTCAGATCGCTGTGGCTGCACCTGCGCAGTGTCCACAACGCTGCTCTAACTACTCTGGCTCCTTTATCATATTTTTAATTTAATTATATTATCATATACGAACATCAACTTAAACAACTGTCAAGGCAAATACTTACCCATCACATAGTTAATAATAATACATTACACAGAACTAACTTGAACCAATGAAATGTTTCATTTTATGGCTTAATGTGTAGTCAGCAGCAAGCTCATTAGAAACAGAACCAGGTGTGCAGACAATCAGGAATGTAGAGGAAATGGCCAAACATCCTGGCATTTGCTGGAGCAATTATTTCATAAAACCATGTACAGCCGATATCAGGATGACTGGACCGAGAAACGAACCCGAGGCCCTCTACATTGCGGGTTTAATGCTACGCCCATACTCTTTTTAAATGTATTCTCACTTCTTTTATGCTGCATTTATTGTCTTCTACCCTAAATATTTACCAGTGTATAGAATGGTCAAGCAAATTTAAATAGAAAAATTGCAATGTTATTGTCTAACTTATTGCTTGTGGTTAGTTATTGTTCTTTATCACGTCCCATTTAATGATTAGAGTTGCAGTCATGAAATATATTAACATAAATTTGTATAACTTATTACTAAGAAGAACATGCATACCCATGACTGTAAAATGGTTTATATCAGTGATTTTCCTGTTGACTTGCGGGAATCTTAGTCATCACACAGCTTCCGGTCCTGCTTTTCGTTTTGTCTAAGGTTATCAACCAGGACGGAAAAGCCACTCTCAGTGCCAACCTGGTCTAGACCGTCAACCTCTTGAACAGGAATTAACATTGTATGCAATGCATGCTTTCTATATAACCGATAGCATAATCAACTTGATTTAAGCAGGAATCAAGTGGAGTGGAGAGATTTGGGTGGCTGTTAACATCGAGGTCTTGAGAGCCAGTGAGGGTGAAGCGAGGTGAGTATGGAGCAGCGCCGGAATGGAAGGGGTGAGAGAAGCGGAAGACGCCGAGAAAACCCGCCTACTAGCGACAATGTCCGGCACGATTTCCACATGCAGAAATCGTGGAGCTACCCCACCGGGAATCGAACCCAGGTCGCCTAATGGGAGGCGAGCAGTCTAACCACTACAACACCGTGGCCCCTAAGCTGGAATGAGGCTTCATAGCAAGCATATAAACTTGCAGCAAGCTTGTTGTGCAAACCTTGCCTTGGCAAGCAGCAAGTATAATTCAAGCCATCTTTAAGCTCGCCATTAACAAGTATGTGTAGTGTGAAATTAGGCTTGAATAAAACTTGGATCACACATGATATGAAAAACTTGCTCGGCAAGGCAAGTTCAAGTCAAATGGCAATCCGGCCGCAAGCTACATGCTATCTGGGATCGTACAAGGAAAGTACAGTAATGCAGAGCTGCAGAATGTCTGTACTATTACAGATCGTATTAAGAGTATAATGAAGGCTCGATCACATTCTGGATATGCGGAATGTAGGCGCACTGTGTTTGTGCGTGTATGAATGACAATGATGAAGCATCGATCCATGTTTGTACATTTTGTGTAAATCAACAGATCAGTAGCTGCCGAGGCTCATATTTTCATCTATGGTACCCAATATTGCTCTCACTGTGGGATAAGATGGGGCTGAAAATAATAATTTTGTTAATTATTTTATATGAAATAACATACATTTTGTGTTTTCAGTTTTAAGTAACTGAAGAATGAAGAGTTTGGAACAAATTTCCTACAGTTCCTACAAACAATAGTCGTAAATGTCGTATCTTGTTCTATATCTTCTCTTACTCCAGCAGCGGGTATAAGAACACTCAAGTCAAGTTCATCAAGGTTCACATCAAGCAGACAATGTTTTTTTTCATGATCACTTGTTTTATAAAGCATTCATTGTTGTAGACTGCATTTCAGATTTTTCTTGACATTTCTATGAAACTTCTCAAGCAACCTCAA
This sequence comes from Clitarchus hookeri, assembly GCA_002778355.1. Lineage (NCBI taxonomy): Eukaryota > Metazoa > Arthropoda > Insecta > Phasmatodea > Phasmatidae > Clitarchus > Clitarchus hookeri. Next base: position 44,978 of record NQII01005151.1, on the reverse strand, counting down.
CTATGTTGAGGTTTAGTTCTTAAGATATTACAACAAGCATATTTTAAGTTACGGAATTAAGATACTTTTAGTAAAGGTGAGCATTTAATGGCGAATAGAATTCTCTGTTTACTCAATATAACAAAGTATAAAAAAGTGCGGTAAAGTTTTAAGTTGTGAGAAATGGAGACTATACTAAAGGAAGTCACCGATTGACAGTAAACCCTCATCACATTATGTCCCGTGTTTTACTTTGAAATGCTACAGCTAGTGCCTAGTGAAAAGCAAGGAACGAGCGTTGACGATGCTGTGACAGTTAAACCAACGAACCACGAAGAATCTGCTGCCGTCTCTAAGTGGTACAGCTGTTGACATGCTCGACTTCAGTTTGAGCAGTAGTGTGTACGAGACATGTAATNGCTGCCGTCTCTAAGTGGTACAGCTGTTGACATGCTCGACTTCAGTTTGAGCAGTAGTGTGTACGAGACATGTAATCTAACTTATATTTATTCTGAGCGCTTATAACTGGAAGATATTTTTAGAGAGTTAAAAAACATATGAAATAAATTCACCTCATTTTGCGAATCGTACCAAATATGTATCGTAATTTTTGGAATTAAATTTAAATGTTTATAACCTACTAGCTTTTGCCCGCGACTTTGTCCGCGGGGCATTCGCGTTTTCGTTACAATATTATTTAAATAGTAAGTATGTCATTAAAAAAGAATACATATTTTAAAATAGAAAATGGAATGAAATTCAAGTCCAAAAATAAGAGAATTGAGGCTGTTAAGTTTGACTTTTATCAATAATTCTTTATAAACACTGTTATTTGCCATTTTAGAGGATGGCACCTAAACAACCACGTGAGCTTACGCGCCAGCACGCCACGTACAACTGACCGCGGGAGAAACAGTCCTGCCTCAAATCAACTCCTGTGAATTCGAGAGCTTGCCCCTGCGACTTATTTATCGTCATCGGGAAGCACGCTTTGAGGGTGAATTCCATTCTATTGAATTCAAAAGGGAGATCATTGCGAATCAATGGAATACGCGGCACGAACACTTAAAATGGTTAAATACTTAAAATACTTTCTACTTGCAGCCTACTTCCATTACAGAGTTTCAATGGCTTCAAATGGCCATTTACAATTTTTTTTTCCATTAAAACTTTGAACCCCTTTTTACTCCTTTAGAGGTTGGATTTTGAAAAATTCCTTCTTAGTGGCTGCCTACATTATATAATTAAGGTTTACTACACATTTTAAGTTTCTAGGACCAATGTTTGATGCTGGGCGTTGATATGTCAGTCAGTCAGTTTTCCCTTTTATATAAATATATTTACCTTATTCTGCGCTTAGAGATATCCCTTCTCGCAGGAACTGGGAAAACAAAACTAGTATTCAGATATGAATTTTTCGTATTTTACAAATAAAAAATATATTGTTACATACACTAATAAGCTGTTGAATTAGAAGAGCCCTGGCAAGGTATCGGTGACAGGGGTCGCAGACGGCTAGTTCAGTTGGTAACAGCGGATAGACAGGTCATAGTGATGCAGATCACTTGGACCACAACGACCTGTCAGCAGACTTACCATCGAGAACCATCTCCTCGCTATGGGGAACAGGAGCCATTCCTCCACTATGGTACCTCTACTCACTGCACGTCACAAGGCTCAACGATTAACGTGGACGCAGCAACACCGCCATTGGACCTCGACGTATGGAAGAAGATCGCCTGGCTTGATGAGTCGAGGTATACGTTACTACACGTCTATGGCAGGGTACGAGTGCTCGCCAAGCACATGAGGTGTTGGATCCCTCGTATCAGAAGGGGAATATTTCAGGCCGGTGGAGGTTGTATCCTTGTATGGGACTGTTGACGTGTGGTGCAACAGAACCCCTAATATTCGTGCCATCGTCCCTCACCGGCGACAGATACAGGAACCTGCTGGTTCATCATGTGCGCCCATTTCTGCGGCTACAGCACCCTGCAGGAGACATGTACCTACAGCAAGACAATGCACCGGCCACCACTCTCGAACTGTTACCGAGTGGTTGGATGAACAGTCCGTGGACTTGAGGTTACTTGCCAGGCCTCCAAGGTCACCCGACCTCAATCCTATCATAAACATCTTGGATGCTGTCGAGAGGGAAGTACGCGTCATGGATCCTGCTCCGACATATATCCGTGCATTGTGGGGTCTGTACGACGCCGCATCACCTCCATCGTAGCGAGAGGGCGGCTACACACTGCTAGGCAGGTATCTGTAATTCATCTGCTCATGAGTGTACGCTGCATGAAGCCAAACTCTTTCCTGTACTCGCCCTCTAAAGTGTAACAGCGAAATATTTTAATTTATATTTCGCTAGATTTTGCAAATACATGGCTATTTAACACTTTCTTAAAGCTACAGAAAAATATTATGTTGCCAAAAAATTTTGCAATACTGAAAACCAAAGATCGTAAACCTAGAAATTTTAAAATGCTACAATTAAAGGATAGACGAGTACAAAAAAACTAGCGTATCAAGAATAAGGCTTTTCTTCAAACGCTTACCAAATTATTCGTAATTAAAAATTAACATATAGGTTATATTCTGCGAATTTATTGATTTATTTACTTGTCACTCTTTTCGCTAAACATTTATAATATTTGTTATAAACGTAGACAATACCAACTTAGCAGTTCCTTCCCTATTATTTGTGTTAACTTCCCATTTATATTTAAAATTAGCATAGCATTTATTTTATTTTTTAGTATGTGACACTCTCCCATTGAAGTTTAAATATCTCTGCTTACTTAATTTCTATAAAGTCATGGATACTGGCTTTACAATTTTGAAGAATTTGCTCCATGCTTTGTCATTAAAGTTGGACGTTGACCATGTTGAAAGAGTGTGATGTTTTATGTCAGATTAACATAGTAGCAAGAGTAGTATTTCCTGCAAGCCCTGCGCTGTTTTAAGGCCGTCGTTTTTGAGGAGCCCACACTAAGTATAATACATTTGTCTGTCACAGTTTGTCTTCACTGAGTTAGTTGAATACGCACCTAGGATGACTATTTGCATGCCAAATCGCTGCGGTGTGAGACAAGAGAGGCGTATGGATGTGTATTACTTAATATTGCCAACGGCTGTAATCACTTCACAATAGTGTTATTTATTTATAATTACCGAAGGAAATTTTGAAAGCACTTGAAGGCGTTGGCCACGGAAATACTTATTTTTTTTTTAGATCGCGTGGTTTCTGCAAAATTAGTTGTCAAAATCGGATTTCTACTGTGTTTTTGTAATGTACAAATAAAATTAATTAAACTATTTGCATAAAATTTAAAAATGGAAATTGAAAGATCTTGTCTTAATTCATTTTAAGGTACGTTTAGCAAAAGTTATTTTCTATAAGTTTAGGGACAGTCGCAAATAAAAAAATAAGCAAGAATTTACTAATTTTAGCAATTTTTTGAAATGGCAAAAACATGTCCTTGTACAATTGTATGGAAGTCTTGAAGTATCTCTTGGCATATTCTTTCAGTGTGAATTATCTCAATTGTGCACGTAAGATGGTTTTCATTATTTGTACATTTCTAAAACAGTAAAACTATGATTTTGACATGCGTGTTCAGTTATTTATGCGAAAAGAGAGTAATCAGCGACGATGTCTAAAAGTTGAGCAGTATGTGGTGTAAATATAAAATAACGCCCTTAAGGCTACCTAATACTTTAAAAACAGCGCGAGAGGATATAATTATCCCATGTAAGATATGATTTTTTTATTACTGAGATTGTTACAACTTGCAGGATTTGAAAAACTGGTTTTGTAGATGCTATCTCAATGTCAGCATATCAGAGACTATGTTGATTTATGAATGTGCCGTTGGACCACAGGCAGTGAAAATATAGATGTTTAATAAAGCAGTCAGTAACTTTAAATGTTAATCCTCAACCGTGTTGCATCTTAGAAACAGAATTTTAAACACATAAGAAAGAGGAACTCAGGTTCACCACGGGGGTTGGAAAGGCAGTGAACACCAACCACCAAGTGATGAATGTACAACTGTGATCATGACTGATCACGAGTACACCCATATATGCTGTTCACTGTAAACTGAGTAATTTTGGAAGCCCTGCTTAAGATATACTTGTATGCACATTGTGTATTATTCCGCCTTATGCACAACTAACATTGCCGTGGGTTTAATCACTTTATCCATNCTACTTGTATGCACATTGTGTATTATTCCGCCTTATGCACAACTAACATTGCCGTGGGTTTAATCACTTTATCCATGCGCCAGCCAAGCGAAACTCTGATATTATAGAAACGTATATATTTTGCAAACTTGCTAATTATTACATGTGTATGCATTAAAAAAAACAGCAAGCAGAAGAAATCCTTTCAGTATTCACAAATGTTTACCCAACTATTTTAATTAAATGTTAATACATGGAACTACCTTTCCTCCATCGTTACCAACTTAAAAAGGCGCATTATATTCAGTATGCCCCTCCAAATATAGGCAGGTAGGGGCAGTGACATTTTTCAAAGGTTGATTTCAAAAGTGCTCACTTTACCATGAACAGCTTTTACAAGGGGAGAAACACAAGAAGGAGTAGCACAGTTTTTAAATAAATCAATTTGGCTGTGCTGGAATTAGTGACGATATAACATTATCACGCCCCCTCCCTCATCAAAACTATTGATATTTTTTCCACTACCTCTTCCATTAAAGGTTCGTCAGTAAAAAACAATTACAACTGATAAATATATTTAAAAAACTGCGGTAGTAAGCAAAGTAATTTTCTTAGCTTACTTACTTCTTCAGCCGTTTTTTTTTGTATATAATTTGCAGGTAGCTTCTATGTGATTAAAGAGTATTACAGAGTGCAGCACTATTTTACTATTTCAGATACGTATACCAAATATATTGGGTGACAACTAACGATTTTACCACAGTTTACTTACTTTTTTTTTCTGAACTTCGTGTCCTCTAAAATTGAAGTACAGCATTAACCCCTTTAACATATTATCCCGAGTATACTCGTTCACGTTGGACATGTAGCAGAATAGGCTAAATCATGGTCGGTGCTGTACATGTGCAGAAGAGAGCACCAATGCGGGCATTGCCTTTTCCTGGGCAATGCTGTTGGCTCCTGCTGACACACCAACTATTTTATAATTGGTTCTTTATTGTGCCATAGATATACTGACACCNCAATGCTGTTGGCTCCTGCTGACACACCAACTATTTTATAATTGGTTCTTTATTGTGCCATAGATATACTGACACCATTTACATTGTTTTCAAAGTGTCTGGTATTGTTAGGAATTTATAAATACTTCTCACGCCAAAAATTTCTTATTCTGTAACACCTAAGACGAAACATTAATGTGTAAATAAGGGGTCACATATCTCCAACTATCGTATAATTTTTTTTGTTGCAATAAAAACGACCGAAACCTATAATGGGAGCATTACAGAATAACATTTAAGTTTACACAAAAGAAAATAAATTAAAATTCATACCATGATGTGTAAAACAATATTACTTGAACATGTCACTTATTATATCAATCAAATACTTATTTCATGTGCCTATAGCTGCGTACGTCCCAAGTTTTTGTACTAAAAATCGCTGACAGAATATCGGGATTTTAAATTATATTTAAAAAACAAAGGGTGCACAGACAACGCCAAAATTTCACACAAACAATAATGGTAAAACAATTTTGCTATAAAATTAATTAATACGTGTTGAAAAATTAACGCCCACATTTCGTCATATTTCGTGGGAATTTTTTGTCCCCAACAAGTCTTGCTTCCTTTTGGGCCAGATTACATACATACACAGTAAATAATTTTTGTGTACATTTTTTACGAACAATTGTTTGGAAATTAGTTGCAAAATATTTTATTGTCACACTTAAACTGAAATACTGCACCTGTACAATACGACGTTTATTGAAACGTACGAAACTGTTTGCGTAGCTTCATGTTTATAATAAACTTCAATTTTGCATTACTTGCTTGTTGAAATTCAACGCAAGTTTTATATATTCTACATTAACGTTCCATGAAATTTTCTCTAATTTACCTCCTTGCAGTATTATAAAAATAATATTGGCAAATAGTTTTTAAATAATTTTTTGTTACAATGCAAAAAATTTTTACAGTGTATATATTTTCCGCTCCTTTTTAAAATTATATAATTTTAATAATTCCTAAACTTTTTGCANGCTGCCGTCTCTAAGTGGTACAGCTGTTGACATGCTCGACTTCAGTTTGAGCAGTAGTGTGTACGAGACATGTAATATAACTTATATTTATTCTGAGCGCTTATAACTGGAAGATATTTTTAGAGAGTTAAAAAACATATGAAATAAATTCACCTCATTTTGCGAATTGTACCAAATATGTATCGTAATTTTTGGAATTAAATTTAAATGTTTATAACCTACTAGCTTTTGCCCGCGACTTTGTCCGCGGGGCATTCGCGTTTTCGTTACAATATTATTTAAATAGTAAGTATGTCATTAAAAAATAATACATATTTTAAAATAGAAAATGGAATGAAATTCAAGTCCAAAAATAAGAAAATTGAGGCTGTTAAGTTTGACTTTTATCAATAATTATTTGTAAACAATGTTATTTGCCATTTTAGAGGATGGCACCTAAACAACCAGGTGAGCTTACGCGCCAGCACGCCACGTACAACTGACCGCGGGAGAAACAGTCCTGCCTCAAATCAACTCCTGTGAATTCGAGAGCTTGCCCCTGCGACTTATTTATCGTCATCGGGAAGCACGCTTTGAGGGTGAATTCCATTCTATTGAATTCAAAAGGGAGATCATTGCGAATCAATGGAATACGCGGCACGAACACTTAAAATAGTTAAATACTTAAAATACTTTCTACTTGCAGCCTACTTCCATTACAGAGTTTCAATGGCTTCAAATGGCCATTTACAATTTTTTTCCATTAAAACTTTGAACCCCTTTTTACTCCTTTAGAGGTTGGATTTTGAAAAATTCCTTCTTAGTGGCTGCCTACATTATATAATTAAGGTTTACTACACATTTTAAGTTTCTAGGACCAATGTTTGATGCTGGGCGTTGATATGTCAGTCAGTCAGTTTTCCCTTTTATATAAATATATTTACCTTATTCTGCGCTTAGAGATATCCCTTCTCGCAGGAACTGGGAAAACAAAACTAGTATTCAGATATGAATTTTTCGTATTTTACAAATAAAAAATATATTGTTACATACACTAATAAGCTGTTGAATTAGAAGAGCCCTGGCAAGGTATCGGTGACAGGGGTCGCAGACGGCTAGTTCAGTTGGTAACAGCGGATAGACAGGTCATAGTGATGCAGATCACTTGGACCACAACGACCTGTCAGCAGACTTACCATCGAGAACCATCTCCTCGCTATGGGGAACAGGAGCCATTCCTCCACTATGGTACCTCTACTCACTGCACGTCACAAGGCTCAACGATTAACGTGGACGCAGCAACACCGCCATTGGACCTCGACGTATGGAAGAAGATCGCCTGGCTTGATGAGTCGAGGTATACGTTACTACACNGCAGACTTACCATCGAGAACCATCTCCTCGCTATGGGGAACAGGAGCCATTCCTCCACTATGGTACCTCTACTCACCGCACTTAACAAGGCTCAACGATTAACGTGGACGTGGCAACACCGCCATTGGACCTCGACGTATGGAAGAAGATCGCCTGGCTTGATGAGTCGAGGTATACGTTACTACACGNGCAACACCGCCATTGGACCTCGACGTATGGAAGAAGATCGCCTGGCTTGATGAGTCGAGGTATACGTTACTACACGTCTATGGCAGGGTACGAGTGCTCGCCAAGCACATGAGGTGTTGGATCCCTCGTATCAGAAGGGGAATATTTCAGGCCGGTGGAGGTTGTATCCTTGTATGGGACTGTTGACGTGTGGTGCAACAGAACCCCTAATATTCGTGCCATCGTCCCTCACCGGCGACAGATACAGGAACCTGCTGGTTCATCATGTGCGCCCATTTCTGCGTCTACAGCACCCTGCAGGAGACATGTACCTACAGCAAGACAATGCACCGGCCATCACTCTCGAACTGTTACCGAGTGGTTGGATGAACAGTCCGTGGACTTGAGGTTACTTGCCAGGCCTCCAAGGTCACCCGACCTCAATCCTATCATAAACATCTTGGATGCTGTCGAGAGGGAAGTACGCGTCATGGATCCTGCTCCGACATATATCCGTGCATTGTGGGGTCTGTACGACGCCGCATCANCGAGAGGGAAGTACGCGTCATGGATCCTGCTCCGACATATATCCGTGCATTGTGGGGTCTGTACGACGCCGCATCACCTCCATCGTAGCGAGAGGGCGGCTACACACTGCTAGGCAGGTATCTGTAATTCATCTGCTCATGAGTGTACGCTGCATGAAGCCAAACTCTTTCCTGTACTCGCCCTCTAAAGTGTAACAGCGAAATATTTTAATTTATATTTCGCTAGATTTTGCAAATACATGGCTATTTAACACTTTCTTAAAGCTACAGAAAAATATTATGTTGCCAAAAAATTTTGCAATACTGAAAACNTTTATATTTCGCTAGATTTTGCAAATACATGGCTATTTAACACTTTCTTAAAGCTACAGAAAAATATTATGTTGCCAAAAAATTTTGCAATACTGAAAACAAAAGATCGTAAACCTAGAAATTTTAAAATGCTACAATTAAAGGATAGACGAGTACAAAAATACTAGCGTATCAAGAATAAGGCTTTTCTTCAAACGCTTACCAAATTATTCGTAATTAAAAATTAACATATAGGTTATATTCTGCGAATTTATTGATTTATTTACTTGTCACTCTTTTCGCTAAACATTTATAATATTTGTTATAAACGTAGACAATACCAACTTAGCAGTTCCTTCCCTATTATTTGTGTTAACTTCCCATTTATATTTAAAATTAGCATAGCATTTATTTTATTTTTTAGTATGTGACACTCTCCCATTGAAGTTTAAATATCTCTGCTTACTTAATTTCTATAAAGTCATGGATACTGGCTTTACAATTTTGAAGAATTTGCTCCATGCTTTGTCATTAAAGTTGGACGTTGACCATGTTGAAAGAGTGTGATGTTTTATGTCAGATTAACATAGTAGCAAGAGTAGTATTTCCTGCAAGCCCTGCGCTGTTTTAAGGCCGTCGTTTTTGAGGAGCCCACACTAAGTATAATACATTTGTCTGTCACAGTTTGTCTTCACTGAGTTAGTTGAATACGCACCTAGGATGACTATTTGCATGCCAAATCGCTGCGGTGTGAGACAAGAGAGGCGTATGGATGTGTATTACTTAATATTGCCAACGGCTGTAATCACTTCACAATAGTGTTATTTATTTATAATTACCGAAGGAAATTTTGAAAGCACTTGAAGGCGTTGGCCACGGAAATACTTATTTTTTTTTTAGATCGCGTGGTTTCTGCAAAATTAGTTGTCAAAATCGGAATTCTACTGTGTTTTTGTAATGTACAAATAAAATTAATTAAACTATTTGCATAAAATTTAAAAATGGCAATTGAAAGATCTTGTCTTAATTCATTTTAAGGTACGTTTAGCAAAAGTTATTTTCTATAAGTTTAGGGACAGTCGCAAATAAAAAAATAAGCAAGAATTTACTAATTTTAGCAATTTTTTGAAATGGCAAAAACATGTCCTTGTACAATTGTATGGAAGTCTTGAAGTATCTCTTGGCATATTCTTTCAGTGTGAATTATCTCAATTGTGCACGTAAGATGGTTTTCATTATTTTTACATTTCTAAAACAGTAAAACTATGATTTTGACATGCGTGTTCAGTTATTTATGCGAAAAGAGAGTAATCAGCGACGATGTCTAAAAGTTGAGCAGTATGTGGTGTAAATATAAAATAACGCCCTTAAGGCTACCTAATACTTTAAAAACAGCGCGAGAGGATATAATTATCCCATGTAAGATATTATTTTTTTATTACTGAGATTGTTACAACTTGCAGGATTTGAAAAACTGGTTTTGTAGATGCTATCTCAATGTCAGCATATCAGAGACTATGTTGATTTATGAATGTGCCGTTGGACCACAGGCAGTGAAAATATAGATGTTTAATAAAGCAGTCAGTAACTTTAAATGTTAATCCTCAACCGTGTTGCATCTTAGAAACAGAATTTTAAACACATAAGAAAGAGGAACTCAGGTTCACCACGGGGGTTGGAAAGGCAGTGAACACCAACCACCAAGTGATGAATGTACAACTGTGATCATGACTGATCACGAGTACACCCATATATGCTGTTCACTGTAAACTGAGTAATTTTGGAAGCCCTGCTTAAGATCTACTTGTATGCACATTGTGTATTATTCCGCCTTATGCACAACTAACATTGCCGTGGGTTTAATCACTTTATCCATGCGCCAGCCAAGCGAAACTCTGATATTATAGAAACGTATATATTTTGCAAACTTGCTAATTATTACATGTGTATGCATTAAAAAAAACAGCAAGCAGAAGAAATCCTTTCAGTATTCACAAATGTTTACCCAACTATTTTAATTAAATGTTAATACATGGAACTACCTTTCCTCCATCGTTACCAACTTAAAAAGGCGCATTATATTCAGTATGCCCCTCCAAATATAGGCAGGTAGGGGCAGTGACATTTTTCAAAGGTTGATTTCAAAAGTGCTCACTTTACCATGAACAGCTTTTACAAGGGGAGAAACACAAGAAGGAGTAGCACAGTTTTTAAATAAATCAATTTGGCTGTGCTGGAATTAGTGACGATATAACATTATCACGCCCCCTCCCTCATCAAAACTATTGATATTTTTTCCACTACCTCTTCCATTAAAGGTTCGTCAGTAAAAAACAATTACAACTGATAAATATATTTAAAAAACTGCGGTAGTAAGCAAAGTAATTTTCTTAGCTTACTTACTTCTTCAGCCGTTTTTTTTTGTATATAATTTGCAGGTAGCTTCTATGTGATTAAAGAGTATTACAGAGTGCAGCACTATTTTACTATTTCAGATACGTATACCAAATATATTGGGTGACAACTAACGATTTTACCACAGTTTACTTACTTTTTTTTTCTGAACTTCGTGTCCTCTAAAATTGAAGTACAGCATTAACCCCTTTAACATATTATCCCGAGTATACTCGTTCACGTTGGACATGTAGCAGAATAGGCTAAATCATGGTCGGTGCTGTACATGTGCAGAAGAGAGCACCAATGCGGGCATTGCCTTTTCCTGGGCAATGCTGTTGGCTCCTGCTGACACACCAACTATTTTATAATTGGTTCTTTATTGTGCCATAGATATACTGACACCCTTTCCATTGTTTTCAAAGTGTCTGGTATTGTTAGGAATTTGTAAATACTTCTCACGCCAAAAATTTCTTATTCTGTAACACCTAAGACGAAACATTAATGTGTAAATAAGGGGTCACATATCTCCAACCATCGTATAATTGTTTTTGTTGCAATAAAAACGACCGAAACCTATAATGGGAGCATTACAGAATAACATTTAAGTTTACACAAAAGAAAATAAATTAAAATTCATACCATGATGTGTAAAACAATATTACTTGAACATGTCACTTATTATATCAATCAAATACTTATTTCATGTGCCTATAGCTGCGTACGTCCCAAGTTTTTGTACTAAAAATCGCTGACAGAATATCGGGATTTTAAATTATATTTAAAAAACAAAGGGTGCACAGACAACGCCAAAATTTCACACAAACAATAATGGTAAAACAATTTTGCTATAAAATTAATTAATACGTGTTGAAAAATTAACGCCCACATTTCGTCATATTTCGTGGGAATTTTTTGTCCCCAACAAGTCTTGCTTCCTTTTGGGCCAGATTACATACATACACAGTAAATAATTTTTGTGTACATTTTTTACGAACAATTGTTTGGAAATTAGTTGCAAAATATTTTATTGTCACACTTAAACTGAAATACTGCACCTGTACAATACGACGTTTATTGAAACGTACGAAACTGTTTGCGTAGCTTCATGTTTATAATAAACTTCAATTTTGCATTACTTGCTTGCTGAAATTCAACGCAAGTTTTATATATTCTACATTAACGTTCCATGAAATTTTCTCTAATTTACCTCCTTGCAGTATTATAAAAATAATATTGGCAAATAGTTTTTAAATAATTTTTTGTTACAATACAGAAAATTTTTACAGTGTATATATTTTCCGCTCCTTTTTAAAATTATATAATTTTAATAATTCCTAAACTTTTTGCANGAAAATTTTTACAGTGTATATATTTTCCGCTCCTTTTTAAAATTATATAATTTTAATAATTCCTAAACTTTTTGCACTCGCCCCCTCTAAATAAATTTTAATTACAAAATGTATTAAATAATTGATTATTATATCTGCATTAAAAATAGGTTTACAATATTTATGAAAATAAATGTTATAACATATGTACAACATTTTAGTTTTTTTTATGTTAACAATAAACTTCTTGAATTTACATAATAGTTTCTTATATAAGTGGGGGCCGCTGTTTATGTAGCGGCTAGTGGGCTCGCCTCCCACCAAGGACGATGCCGCTGGTCGGCGGGTTTTCTCGGGGATCTGCATTCTGGTGCTGCTCCATGCTCACCTCGCTTCACCCTCATCGGCTCTCAATACCTCGATGTAAAGAGCCACCCTAATCTCTCCACATTTAAGTGGTGGCATTTAAGTCACATAAAGAACACTGTGGAAAGAAGACCAAGTAAAATTCTTTAGTCGTGAAGTATATCAAAAGTCGAACTCAGGAGTAATAACAGGAATGGTGGGAGCGTACTCTCAAATTCAAACTCAGGACCTTCCATTTGTAAATCCTTCTTTGCATTCAAATTTAACTGTAACAAAATTCCGTCACAATATTGTTACGAAATTCTGTAAAACAATATTACTAATTACAATTAAATTATTTAAATTCAGGAATTCTAAATTTCCTTTTACCAGTTATTCGTAATTATTAATTTTCTTAAATGTTCAGTTTCACGTTCACTGGGGTCAATATCACCAGAGTATAGCGGCCAAGGCGACGCATATCCAAGTCCTCGACATCCAGCTGGAAGGACAAACTGGTCGCGGGTTAGGCGCTCTCCACAATCCCCTGTTCGTGGTTCTGAGGTCCCGACATCATAATGCTAAATAAATGCTTAGAACATGTTTTGCAACTCTTTAGCTGCTATTACAGTCACTCAACTATAGGCTATTCTCGGTAAAGTGATCACTTTTCAAAGCCTTCTCATTTGGAGTAATAGTCTGTAAATATATTTTATTTTAGCCTAGAACGTTAACTTCCGAGTGCAGTGGAATATACACACTGTGTTTATTATTTACATAGCAAATTTTATTTTAAAGGCAGTTAAAGGATAAATATGGCTGAAAGGAAAAAGTAAGTAGGGCCTCAAACGTGTTCACTTTACCGTGAACAGCCTATACTTGTATGTAGCAATGGTGTATGCGATAAATAATTAAAACTTATCTCAAAAACTAATTTCACGAAAAGAGGAAATTCCTTTACTGAAGGCTTTGTGGCCAAAAAAAACACCAAGGGTGCTCTACCAACACGAAAAGTGTTCAATTGTGTAAATCGTTGGCTGTGCCAGAAGCCGGACAAAGGAATTATCCGGGATATTGCAGCAGCTTGGATACTGATCAGGTGGGAGGTTCAACATTAGCTAGTAAAAAAAAATATAAAAAAATCTGTTTAAGACGGTAAAAGTAAATTGAAATTTACATGATAATACGAGGATAGATCAGACGCCCCCCCCCTTTTCTGTAAAATTTGGGTTGCATGCTAGGGTAATGTCTGTAAGTGTGCACTCACAACTCACAGCCAGCAGATACTGTGCAGCATTACGACCATGAAGTGAGTGAAGAGATTTGAGCGGCTCTTAACATCGGGGTCTTGAGAGCCGATGAGGGTAATTGAGGTGAGTATGGGGCAGTGCCGGAATAAAAGGGCAGGGAAACGGAAGATCCCTGAGAAAACCCGCCCACCAGCGGCATCGTCTGGCACGATTCCCACTTGCGATTGAACCTGGGTTGGCTTGATGGGAGGCAAGAAGTTTAACCACTACACCACCGTGGCCCCCTATGATCTTGAAGGACGACTTTTTCAGGAAGAGGCCAGGTCCTCTATTCAGAGGTGTTACGCTTAGTCAAGGTAATACCAAACCACACACTGCAGGGCAATACAGGTACATACTCAGTACTTTCACTGGAACATTATGGACCATCTTCCTTACAGTTCGGATTTGCCCCATCCGATTTTCTACTATTTGGACTTCTAAATAAACACCATGGTGTAAGGCGGTTTCAGGATGATGCAAGTGTACATGATGCCGTCCGATATTGGTTGGAATATCAACATTAACTTTTATAGACATAAAATATGAAATCTTTTTTTCGTGCTGGAATATTAATTGAAAGTATAAATCGTCTAGTGGACTAAGAATTACATAGGTACGTGGGACCTAACATGAACTCGACAGCGAGGTCATTAAAGTCTGAGCAAGTTGCTCAGAGAAGTAGGGACAAGGGACGAATCGGTGACAGCCTTTGTGAAGGAACCATACCAGCATTCGTCTAGAGCGATTTCGGAAAACCATGGAAAACCGAAATCAGGATGGCCAGATCGGGATTGAATCTGGATCCTCCCGAATGCGGCACAGTGGTTTACAAGTAGGGATATGTGTGGAAAAAGTCATTTGCATATATTTTACATGTACAAACTGCAGCACTGCAGGGGACCTTACTTATTAATTTACCATAGTATAATTAATATTGTTTGTGGTCTCATTATATTATGTGTAAAACTCGTTCTCCAATGTATGTAAGAGAGGAGGAAAGAAGAAACTAGTGGTGGTCATTTACTTAAAATAATATTGGTGATGTAACAAGATTTTAAATGACTGTACATATTTCTTGGTGATGACGTAATGTGCAACAGGGGCATCGTAACCTTTCTAATTTAGATTGGGAGAGAGGGGTCAATTTCATGTAGAGTATTTGGCACCCCTGGTCAGGGGCGTAACCGGGGAAGGGGCATTCCGGGTTCAACCTCCCCCTCACCCCGAATTATGAAAGTCACATTAAAAAAAAAGAAAATAATAAAGTTGGTTATCAGTAAAATGCAAAAAAAAAAAAATAAGCAAAATCAGTAAAAATAAGTAAATAAAAATACAGCTCTCTAAATCTCCTCTTGTTCTTCACCCCAAAAGTTTTTCATAGGTACTGCTTTATCAATTATACATTTCCTCCTCCCGCTCCCTCCAAAAAAAAATTGCACTCGCCATATCTGCAGGTCGTCGTCACGCATTGTGCAGTGGCAGGGCAAGATGTCGGCCTCGGGCGGGCAGTTGCCCCGGACTGCCGCCAGCGACAGCAGCGCCACCAGCGGCGGCAACAGCTGCGCGCGCATCACGTGACGCCGTGCGCGCGCCACCATGGGAACATGACCGCTTCCTGGACTCGCCCGCAGCGCCACCTGCTCTGACAGTCGTCAGCCCTGAAACCAGCGAGCATGGCTGCAAGTATAGACTGTTCACTGTAAACTGAGTATTTCTAAAAGCCCTGCTTAGAATATACGCTTACTTCTCATTTTGTATCATTCCGCCATATGTAAAAATACTGTTGCCATGGGCCTGATCACTTTATTCATCCATCAGTTAAAGTGAACACATGAAACTGTTAGGTAAATAAAGTTTTCCAAATTTACTCATCCTTACGCTAAGAAGATAAAAAAAAAAAACCAGAACGAAATATAAATTACTGGATTCTTCATGGATATTTTCGTAACACTTTTAATTTAAATTTAAGACATGTAACTACTTTCCCTCCTTTGATTCCAAATTAACTGGGCGCATGCCAGACATTATGTCCTTAAAATAAGTGCCAGTAAGAGCAGTTACATTAACACTGATTTAAAAAATGCTCAATCAACCATGAAGAGTCTTTACTAATGCAATTGTGTACCATAATGCGTATAAAGCAGAAAAACGTACACTTGATTTGCCATAAATGTGAACATTACACTCGCAGTACAACGCCAACATTTGACACAATTATTCTTAATTTACTGCCAACTTAACTGTGACCCTGTAATAATAATAATAATAATAATAATAAAATGCATTTAATTTGTGTGGCTTAGCCACAACCACTTTACATAATATAACATAAAACTTATTTGTTGAATAGAAAAATAAATAAAAAAATGAAACAAAACTTAATGTCTAATATAAAATTATAAAGTATCTTATATGAAATGTATAAAAGCAACATACATAAAATAAAAATAAGCTGAATAGTGAACTCAAAGGTTTTCTCTTTTGATGTAAGTTTATATGTGTATATGTATATGCATACACATACAGACACAAAACCACATACACATATGACATTTATTCGCATACATATAATTGTACTATTTATAAAAATAAACTACAAAATAACATCGATTAGCAAAAATTCTAAAACTGCAATTTGGTTTAAGAATTTCTGACGGAAAGAAAATCACACCAAATAACTATTTAAACATGGGAGAAAAGACAAAAATAAATCAATTAATATACGACATTTTATGTTTGCTACATATCAAATTATCAGTTACCTAAAAATATACATAAAATAAAACCGTAATGCAACGTTTACTCGCACACGCACAATCACACACATGCATACATTAACAGTATATTTAATTAATTAAACAGTAACATAAGCATCAGAAGCATCGCTAGTTTTATGCCAGTGTGTATAGTGGCATCTAAACAGTTAACAGACAGATTGTTTTCAAGGGTATTTCAAAAGTGCCCATTTTACCGTGCCTTTAACAAGACGTAAAGGCATTTTTCATGTAAAAATATTTGATGTAATATGTTTGGTGATGAGATACTAGTTTTATAGTATTAAAACGCCTTTTTTTTAATAAAAAAATATTTGGTATTAAAATTTGCTATATGAATGGAACATATAAGATTTTGTAATCGTAAGTCATTAAAAAAATACATAACACGGTTATGGTAGCAATAAAATATTTTCGGAAATATTGAAAATAATTTACGTAACCCATGTATAATGCGAATTACCTTATAATAAACATTTAAGTTAAAATAACAGTAACAAATATTGTTAGTAAAATTGTGTATAGTAATATTTTCTTTGTGATATAAGTATGTGCTTGTTTTCTGCTTGGTTAAAATGATAGAAATTTTAAGAAATATAGTACAGCATGTGTGCAACAGAATACACAGCAAGTACATTTGTTGGTGTGTAAAACTATACAACAAATTTGAAATTATAAAAGTATAATAATATTAACATAAAATAAATAATATTTAAAATATACCGTTTTTTAAATTTTTTTTCTATCGAAACAGTTTTTCGTTTTATTTTTCTCTTCCATTTACATTTACATTTACAATTGTAATCCTCTCATTCGCTTGCATTGTCGAAATCCACATATTCCTTCTTAATAAAACATTTGTTAAATACGCTAAGAATTATGTTGTATATTAAGTTTTTTGGATTTATTTAAATATTTTCATTCTGAAAATGTATTGTTTTCTTAGCCATGAACTGTGATTTTTGAACAACCATTTTTAATAAAAGTTATATTCAAACATTTTATTTGGAATTCTTCGTATAGAAAACTATTTAACTTCTCTCCAAACCTTTGGTAATGAATTTTATTTCTATAAAATAAATTTATAGGCTTCGATATAATATCGCAGGAATACAGTTATAAAATAAAAATCACGCATTAAAATCTGTACTTTTGTTGTAATAAAAATGGAATTTATAAACTAATAGCATTTATAAAACCCTTTTAAATTTAAATTGTAAGTAAATAAATGTATACACAAATAATTTCAAAATATTGGACCATAGGAAAAATATGTAGAAGTCTATGTAACTAACACTATTAAATAGAAAGAATGATGGTTATTGATTTGCCAACAATTAGGTTAAAATATTTATTTTATTCACAGATCTTGCTATAAATAAAAGGTTAATTTTAAATAGTATCTAATTTCTTTGAATATTATATTTTTGGGAATTTGTTTCCATTAAAATTTGTTACTCCAATTTTTTAATTTCTGTAAATGAATCATCTTCTAAATAATAAACATTTTCCAAATGATTTCTAAATTTTTTACATTGAATTAGAACTCTTTGTTTAATAATTATTTATTCCTGTAAGTTGTATAATTTTATTTTCATGAAAACCCTTTCGAAAATGAACCTTTTTAACTCCATTTTCTGTTAAAATACCAACATTAAATAAGTTTTCCTTTATGATTTACAATAAATTAAGAAATTTTAGACAAACAATTGTTTTATTATGTTCCCATTGTTTTGTAAAATAATTTACTAAATATCTGTCTATTTGAGGTGTTTCTGCTTTTTATAAAAGTTTTTGTATGCTTCTTTTCGAGATGTGGTTTTATTTAAATATACCCTAATTTTCTTCAAATTATTTTCACTTTTGCTAATTCTTCTCTTTTTTAGTACAATGAAAGTAAGCGCAATTTGTTGGTTTAATTAATTTAATTTTATAGGAAGAAAGACTGTGTGAAATGCGTTTCCTCTTTTTAAACAAATGGAGTAACATTTCCATATTTTATTAATTATTATTACTTCTTTGTCAATTTATTTTGGGATTGTAGGGGAAAAGATAATGCTAGTTTGAGAAAAAATGTTTCTCCAGATTTAATCACATATTTTTTGGTATATGGTTAGAACATTTTTTCAACTTCTTTAACTTTCATTAATAATTGGCAAAAGGTTTACCCCAACAGCACAAATTACATTATGTCATTTATAAATTTCTTTCTTCCTTTACACATGTCTTGCAATTTAAAATGTATTAAAAGTTTTTTTTTAATAAATATATTGTAATAAATTTTTAAAACCTGACTGCAATTTTGTAAATTATTTGTTAATATTTTTACTTTAAGGATGATGCAATAAAATAATAAATTTCTAAATTGTTTTTTATTTATATTAAAAGTAAACAATTCATTACTGATTACATTCTTTTTCTTTTTGGAAATTTTCATTATTATGATTATAAATTGTTGCTTCTACTATTGTTATTACATTTTCTTCAACTAAATTATATTTTTTTTACATTTTATTTGGACAATTTATGAAATGTCTAATAAGTTTCAAGTTTTTTAATAACTCCAGGGTGTGTAGTTTTGTAAATTAAATTTATCAAAAATTTTTACTCTATAATTATTATTTTTCCATGTTAAACAATCTTTCCAACACTATTATTATATTTTACAATGCAATTACAATGTTCTTAACATTCTTCAACTCGCATTCGAAAATTAAAATTGTTTATTATGAATTTGATAATTTCGTATTTTGTTAAAAATCTCAGAAAAAATTGTGTGGTGTATGTAAATCTTACAAATAATCATGTTCTCGTTTTAAGTTCTTTTAATATTTCTGGCAATCCTTTAAATATAAAGTTTGATTTTACAATAGCGTGTTCAATTTTATAAGGAGTAACAACTGGATTTATTTATTTTTCATTTGTAATTTTTATATTTTCTTTAATTATTTCTGTACTCCATTTACAGTTATAACATAGGAATTTAATAAATCTGGAAGTTTTGTTTTAATTCCCTGTTTCGCGAAATTAAAATTAAAAAATTGAGAGCGAAGAAATTGATTAAAACTGCCACAAGCATATTCTCTAATCAAAGATTTTCTGTTGCTTAGTTTTACATTCCAACGCATAAACCCATTATTTTTAAAACCATAATATTATTGCAAAATGGTTCTGTAATTGGTTTAAATTCTTATTTTTCTACCTCAATTGTGAAAGTCATATCTCCAATATTTGTAAAAAGGTTATTTTTTACATTTTTGTTAGTAACCAAAACCCAGACCTTTTGTGATTTGTTCTAATTTTATTACGAAGTAATTAAGTTAAAGAATACTTTTAGAAGCCGTGGAAATTGTTTTTTAAACTTCCATTTATGTAACAAAAAATACAATAAATATTTCAAAAAGAAATAATTGGAACAAAAATTTATAAAAAAAATTTAAAAATAAAAATAGAAAAATAGGAGTTAAACATAAAAGTGCTAAAAAATAAAAAGATTCTCAAAATACTCAAAACGAGTCCAAAAATTATAAAAGTTATAAGATATTTTAATTTGGTAGTTGAAAGTGTAGTGTTCTGCAAATCGTGTTTATATTAATTGTTAAGCATATTTTCTTGAAAATGGTGTTTGTTTTACTTTTTTATTTGAAAATAAATTGTAATGAAAATTGGATTCTTTAATAAATTATTTCGATTTTCACGCCTCAATTTCTGTTTTCCTTTTAATTATATAAATAGCTACAAGTTATGTGTAATCGAGTTTATTTGATTTTGAAAATTTATGGATACGAAATTCTTTACGATAATTGCATAACTTTGAATTTGTATACACTTACCAACAGATAAAATGCCACGCCACGAAGGAATGGTCAAAAAGAGACCAAACTGCTGGCATAGGTACCCAAACAGGTGCATAACATTTTGTTTAATTTTCACATGCAGACAATACTCCATTGGCTTAAAATTGGGACAGAATTCTCAGTAATAAGTGGGAACTCTAAGTTTGGCGGTACATTGCTGAACCCGACGTGGCATCGATTCGATGAGAGTCCGAATAATGTCCTGGGATATCGTGGACTATGTGTTGTTTATCTGAGTCCTAGGTTTATCTACATTCTTTNGGGGGGGGGGGTACTCAACCGACGCCTAATCGTGTCCCACAGATTCTCACTTAGCTGGAGATCGGGAGATCGAGTCGGCCAAGGAAGCATCTGCACACCTTGCAAAGCATTGAGGCTAATCTGAGCTGTATGTGGCCGGGAGTTATCCTGTTGAAAACGTGTGTCTGAGACATCCTGTAGATATGATATTGCCAGGGCCACAGCGCCTGATCAACATAGCTGCGTGACGTTAACCCCTTAACTTATGCATTCATTTTTCGTTTCAGGTGACGCAAAAAAAGAAAATATCTGGTCTTACAGGCACTTACGAATTCCTTGCAATAACTTACTTGCGGAACCTATGAATAGCATTCCTATTGGTATTTGTAACCAGCAAGAACCAATAATAACGTTTCTGTTTGCTAGCAGCAGCCAATATCAATAAGCAGGTCTGTATTGGTGCTAGCTTTGGACCTTGTACAGCACCGACCATGATTTTATCTATTGTGCAAGACGTAATTCGTGAACGTGTATATTAGGGATATATTCTTTGTAAAAACGCTTTCTTTGCTGCAATGCATAATTTGTTGCCACAAAGAAAAATTTGTTTGAATATTAACCACTGGAAGATAGCTTTGCCACAAACATAATTTTTGTTTGATCTATATAGTAACGACTATGATTACCTTGCATTGCCGTTACAGCAGTCCAGAATACGCTTTTGTGGTAGTGTCAGTTGCACTGTAAAGATAATTTGTGCTATGACAAAAAAATACGTAATTTGTAAATAAGAGAGACGTAACAAATATTTCAAAATAATACTCACAAAAAAACTAGGGTGGCTCCGAGATACGAACCCACACAGCTTGTGGTATTAACTAAAGGCCTTGCACCACACGGCCACTTAGTCTTTTTGCGGTCGGATTACTTTTGATAGGAGAGTCATGTGAGGTGGTAGTTTGGACCAGAATGCAATGCCGCCTCTTGGCAAGAATTGAGATTAGTGGCGTGTAGTATCACCTAACTTCAAAATGACATTAGACGTTTGCAGGAGGACTCCAAAATGTGCTCAGCTGCAGTTTTGTGACTGCAGAATATACTTACTGTTTTATGAACGTTTGCGTTAGGACAGCTGTTACGTACTCAAAACTACATTGTGCGACAGAAAACCTTTAGACAGTTACCTTTGGTACAAATTAATGTTTCTTTACTGTGAACAAAAGTAGCTCAAATGATGTTTATTTCTTTGCTATAAAGAACGGCAATATTGCCATAAAATAAAAACGTATAAAGAAGACATCAATTAGAAGCAAACTTAAGTTTCTGTGACCTTCTCTTTAAATTAAAGCTACATTGTGTTGCTGTACAAACAAATCAGCATCAAAGAAAAGGTTTTCTTTGCCGTACAGAAAACTGTGTGAGGATTTTTTTTTAGAGTGTATGTTGAGGAGTTGACGTGCCCGTAATGGGGACTAGAGGTGAGCTGCTGGAACTGACAGCCACTCGAGTCAACACTGTACATTGGTGGACTGTGTGGCGCTCCGCAACAATTGATGGTCTCGTCATCGCCAGACTCTCACAACGTGATCATCGTTACTTGTGAGACAGGAATGGGATTCGTCGCTGAATATTTCACTGTTCCATTCTACACCCCAACGCAGCTCTAGTACCGAGCGAGGTGGCGCAGTGGTTGGACTCGCATTCGGGAGCACCTGGGTTCGAATCCCGGTCTGGCCATCCTGAGTTAGGTTTTCCATGGCTTTCCCAAATCACTCGAGGAGAATGCTGGGATGGTTCCTTCCTCCAGGCCGTGGTTGATTCCTTGCACGCTCCTGCTTCTCAGGGCAACTTGCTCCGTCTCAAATGACCTCTCTGACGACCATTCTTAGTGACGTTGAAGACGGCTCGCTGGTAAGTTAGCCTTCGTAATGGACGGCTGGACAACAAACCTGCCTCAGCCAACCGGCGCGACACCGTCGGCGTTGATATTGAAGCATCCTCACTGCCCTGCGCACTTGGCAAAATGTTGTGAGTCGTGTATTGTGGGTGTGATATGGCATGGTGTATGATGCGATGATCTGTGACGTTCATCTCCAAGCTCCTGTCACACTATGGCAATACACATTTCCTTCCTGGGACTACTGTCGCCAAATGCAACCGACTACTGTGTCATCACGTCGTGTTCCTTCCGCAATAAGGCGCAAGGGACAACCGGCTGTACGCAAACCTGTGATGAAACACTTCTTGAACTCGTCCGTAACACTCACTTCTCACGGCAGTGACGTCGTCTTGAAGGATGGCGTCATGTGCTGTTCGCCTGCCAACGCCATGAGCGCGGTTCGTATGCTTGGTCAGAAATGGTCATCAAATGCGTAAGAGGCACAGTACGTCCGCTCTGCATGTTTCATGCCTTCATATCGTGACGTTTTTCCTGCCAGCGAGTGTATTCTAAATACAATAACCCCTTCATTAAAATTTTTACCATAGAATTTAAGGCAAAATGCATTTAGTTTTAGTGCGTTCATTTTGCTCTCCATTAAAAAAATTACTTAATATTTTATTAGGTGTACAACCTTGCTTCAGCCGTGTTTTCTCCCAAACTTTGAGGCTTTATTGTTAAAACGTAATTACATATCTATGATTAAAAGTACTGTCCGTCGCTAGCCACTACTTTTTCCCCTCTTTCTGGCAATTTTCGGATACCATCTCGAAAAAACGATGCGTCTTTTGAGGTGACCCACGAATCGATCCATTTTCTGACTTCTTCATAAGAGCGAAAATGCTGATCAGCCAGGCCGTGTGCCATCGATCGAAACAAATGGTAGTCGGAGGGAGCAATGTCTGGAGAGTACAGCGGGTGGGGTAAGACCTCCCATTTCAGCGTTGCCAAGTATGTCTTGACCGGTCTTGCGTCATGTAGCCGAGAATTGTCATGCTGGAGGATAACTTTGTCGTGTCTCTCTTTGTACTGTGGCCGTTTCTCCTTCAATGCTCGGCTCAAACGCATAAATTGCGTTCGATAGCGATCCCCTGTGATCCCCACCAAATACAGAGCATGACCCTGGCGCCGTGAATATTTGGTCTGGTCGTCGACGTGGAGTCATGTCCGGGCATTCCCCATGATTATCTGCGCTTGGAATTATCGCAGTGGACTCATTTTCGTCACCGGTTATAATGTGATGTAGAAACCCCTTCCGATTCTCTCTTTGAAGCAGCTGTTCACAATCAAAGAAACGCCGTTCAACATCTCTCGGCTTCAACTCGTACGGAAACCAATTTTCTTGCTTCTGAATCATTCCCATGGCTTTGAGGCGTTTTGAAATAGTTTGTTGCGTCACTACCAATGATTCTACCAATTCTTCTTGCGTTTGGAACGAGTTTTCATCAAGCAATGCCTCCAATTCGGATCTTCGAAACTTTTCTCTCTTTCACTGCCATGCCGGTCCTCGAAGTCAAAATCACCACTCTTAAAGCGTTGAAACCACTCACGACACGTTCTTTCACTAAGAGCAGCCTCACCGTAAGTACTTGAGAGCATTCGATGAGTCTAAGCCGCAGTTTTCTTCAACTGGAAGCAGAAAATAAAGCCCTCTCGCAAATGCCGAGAATTTGGATCGAAAACTGACATCTTCGCTCAAGAATAANTGCCGGTCCTCGAAGTCAAAATCACCACTCTTAAAGCGTTGAAACCACTCACGACACGTTCTTTCACTAAGAGCAGACTCACCGTAAGTACTTGAGAGCATTCGATGAGTCTAAGCCGCAGTTTTCTTCAAATGGAAGCAGAAAATAAAGCCCTCTCGCAAATGCCGAGAATTTGGATCGAAAACTGACATCTTCGCTCAAGAATAAANTGGAAGCAGAAAATAAAGCCCTCTCGCAAATGCCGAGAATTTGGATCGAAAACTGACATCTTCGCTCAAGAATAAATTTATGATGCAAACACAAATTCACTAATGTGGTGATGTCGTTATGTTGACAGATGTCCAAGCTTACTGTGTGACGTTTTTGATCTACATATTTCCACCAGCACTTACCGCTGCAGCCATCTATCGAAAAACGGTGGAAGCAAAGTTGTACACCTGATATTTTTAAGCGTTAGGCACTTTTTTTACGATTTTTATTCATTTCAATCAAGTTTAAAAAAATTGTAATTAATTATTTTGAAATTTTTTTTTAGATATTTAATTACGTTCGTTTTATTTTCGTATTCAATTTTGTGTTTTCAAAAATAAGTATTTAAATTATATTTATTACATTTTTCAAAAACTTTTGTTTTTCATAGTTGACTCGATACAACCTTTACTTTCACTCGTAAATAGTTCCAGCACTATAAATAAATGGTGTTAGCTATGCCCGACGAGTTTATTATGTCATTAGCGACGTATGTGCTTTTCGTTGATAAGGAGATAAATTTGTAAAAATTGTAGTAGTGACATTTAATTCAGGTGAAAATAATATAATACTAACGCATCCATCCTCTTTTCGCATCATTGGCAAAATACAGCAATTTAGCAGTTTTTTTGTTATAATTATCGTTCACCACCGCCACTGTCGGCGTCCGCTACTGCTGACGTCGCCTGTCCTGCTCATCAGTGGACTGAACAGGGAGTGTAGCCTTCAACACAGACACCAGAACAACTCTCATCAGTGGATTCAACAGGGAGTGTATGTAGCCTTCAACCCAGACACCTGAACAACTCTCACCAGTGAACTCAACAGGGAGTGTAGCCTCCAACCCAGACACCAGAACAACTCTCATCAGTGGACTCAACAGGGAGTGTAGCCTCCAACCCAGACACCAGAACAACTCTCACCAGTGAACTCAACAGGGAGTGTAGCCTCCAATACAGACACCAGAACAACTCTCATCAGTGGATTCAACAGGGAGTGTATGTAGCCTTCAACCCAGACACCTGAACAACTCTCACCAGTGAACTCAACAGGGAGTGTAGCCTCCAACCCAGACACCAGAACAACTCTCATCAGTGGACTCAACAGGGAGTGTAGCCTCCAACACAGACACCAGGACAACTCTCACCAGTGAACTCAACAGGGAGTGTAGCCTCCAACCCAGACACCAGAACAACTCTCACCAGTGAACTCAACAGGGAGTGTAGCCTCCAACCCAGACACCAGAACAACTCTCATCAGTGGACTCAACAGGGAGTGTAGCCTCCAACCCAGACACCAGAACAACTCTCATCTGTGGACTCAACAGGGAGTGTAGCCTCCAACCCAGACACCAGAACAACTCTCATCAGTGACTCAACAGCTACATAAGTAAATAAGTAACACTCGTCAGTAATCGCAGCTGATGACAGTAACCAAAAAAACTTGGCCTCTGTAAGTGGGTGTTTCGCGGAAGGGGGCGGCAAACCCTCGCAAACGCGGAGGAATGTGTGATGTTGCGGCGGCAGGACGATCGTTGCTATTGACGAGCGCTGAGATCGCTGACGGTTCTTGTGTTCGTCAGCAGTAGAGGAACAACAGCTGACACCATGCACTAAAGATGAGGTAGACCAATTATAGTCCTCTGCCATGTATCCAACATTGACTACCCCACACCAATACAACTGTCAAAGTCACGTCGTCAACAGTGATGATAGTGCTTCTTTATATCTTAATTTTTAAAATACAGGCCCTTATATATATAAATAATTTTTTTCTACAGATTTGAATTTAATCTAACTGCATTAATGATGGCCACAGGAAGCAAACAAATATCTCAAAGAATTTGATTGCATAAGTATTGTTGTAAGTCGTACTGGCAGGTGAGTAATCCAATGTTGGAAAACGAAATGGCTCCTGCGCACCTTGTAGGCGCACTCTACCTTATTCTCCCTCTACTGTTGGCATTATTGAAATAAGAGGGCAGTGAAATGCGCGAGTGTCGGGCTGCGGCGTGTGTCACCAGCTACGTCGTCGTCGTACGGTACCTCGACATGCTCGAGGTGTGGGGCCACCAGCCGGAACATGTGGGTCTGCCCAGACTGTCTCTGCCTGGACCACCATACAGTAGCAAGTATAGGCTATTCACGATCAACTCAGCACTTTTCATAGCCCTCCTCAAGATATACTTGTATGCATACTGTGCTATTCTTACACCATATGCCAAATTAACATGGCCGTGGGCCTTATCACTTGATTCATGCATCGGTTGGTCAAGTGAAACTGTGGAATTATTAGAAAAGTGAATATTTTACTAATTTGCTAATTCTTATACTTATGTGCATTAGAAAGCCCGAAAACAAAATAAATAATTTCGTTATTCACAAATTTTTTCTTAACACTTTTAATTCAACGTTGAGACATGGAACTACTTCCCCTCCGTTATTACTAACTTTACTGGGCGCATGCCTGTCAGTGTGTCTATTGACTACTCAAATATACGCAGGTAGGAGCAGTGGCATTTTTCAACAGTTGATTTCAAAAGTGCTTACTGGACACACATATTTATTGAACCTAACTAAGAAACTCATATGTATGCTGAGTAGGGTCAACGTGGGTATTAAAAAGCGTGTTAAAAAAATTATACATACCTTTTTGTTAATTGAACCTTTACTGGTATGTTACGTTTTATAAATTATCATATTAATATAATATTATGCAATATGCATTTTAAAAATAGAATACAACAGTATGAAGGTATTGGTTAGTAATAACTGGTAATCGTAAATATTTGTTTGAAAATGCCATAGTGATCATTTGTTTGTCAAGAAGTGCCTTTTTACCTTCGTATTTCAATATGTTGCGCAATTAATCTATCTTTAAAAATGGTTGTTCCAGGGGTAGTCGAAAACTGTTTTTTTTTTTTCAAGGGTCTTTTCCAGAATTTGGTGCCCCTGGTGCTACAAAAAACGCCCCTTCCCAACATTTTGTTTTAATACCAGTTATGTCAGTATTTACACACATATATTGATTCATATACACGTACTTTAAAATAAAATGTTTACCTCTATTTACAGTAAATATTCAAAACGTAGTAAAATTAACCTAATATTTTTTATCGTGGCGTCCCCTCGTGAAATATTTGAGCCCCTGCAGTTCTATTCACGTTATCTGAATACAACGTTTCAAAAATCACCTCTTGCAAATAAATGTTAGCTTGTTAAATAAATCATATCTACCTCTTTTCTTAAAAAAATTAAACCTCTACTGGTATGTAATGTTTTATAAATTATCATATTATGCAGTATGAATTTTAAAAACATAATAAAATGGTATGTTGGTAATGGCTAGTAGTAACTGTTATTTACTGAAACATTTTTTTTGTAACGTAAACTTTTTTCTACTATTATATTTATGTTTTCTGGAATGTAAAGTTGGACAAATATTTCGATGTTATGTATAAAATTATTTATTTTTAATAGGTTGTTGTCCAGCGCATAAACACGGTGTGTTGGTGTCTCCTTAGCGTTTACTTCCAGATTATGTACGTCTTGTTTATACCTGGCGGGAGGATATACAGAATGTTCGGAAATTAAACGCCCCAACTGCGGGAAGTGATTCCTCATGAAAAATAAAGTCTTATATATATATAGCACACCATGTACCTAAACGGAATGTCAAAGGCGATATGAGCCTGTGAAAATTGGGTTTTTAAAACGTATTTTTGCCGAATGCCTTGTACAACACCTACAAAGTCCGCAGCAAAAAGGTGACTTATGCTTCCCATGTTGCAAAGACACATGCGTAATGCTGGCCGTCCTCGGTCTGTGCGCACTGTTCGGCTTGAGGAAGTGATACGTCAGCACATCAACGTGCCCTACACTAGTAAACGCTCCATAGCGCGCCAAATGGGCGTGTCCCATTCAACCTGTGGGACGTATTGTGAGTAAATTGTCGCCATCCCTACCACTGGCAGAAAGTACAAGACATTCAGCGAAAATACGTTTTAAAAACCCAATTTTCACAGGCTCATATCTGCTTTAATAGTGTGTTTAGGTATATGGTGTCCTGTATATTTGCTACTACAGGAGACAGGTAGGTAGGAACCACACTCTTTATTGGTGGGTAGAGAACAACTAGTAGAGAGGGTGCGGGACTTCAACTATATCGGCACGGCGCGGCTCCGCCTGTCCCAACCCGGTTCGGCACGTCCCGGCACCGGCCACCTTCCTCGCCACTTTTTGACAGTTATCATCAGATAGTGTCAATGCTGTTGTTTTGACATTTATCCTTTCAACTGAGCTGTTCCGACACATGGAAATCATGCTGATAGTGTTTGTTTTGTCTATTTGATACAAAATGGTCTCGATGAACACCGTCCTACTCAGGGAATATTATTTTCGTCCTACCACGCAAATTTCAAAAGAGGTCTTGAGAGGAAATAAGGTGAGAATGGAGCAGCGTCAGAATGTAAGGGTGGGGGAAAAGGGAGATACCTGAGAAAACCCGCTGACTAGCGGCACTGTCCGGCATGATTCCCACTTGCAAAAATCCGGGGGTGAACCGGCCAGGGATTGAAACCGGTCCGCCTTGGTGGGAGGTGGGTAGTCTAACCGCTCAGCACCCGTGGCCCCTGCAGGGACGTAGTAAAAGTGTACTGAATTAATCCATTTCGAGAGCATGACGAAAATTGGAGTAGCAGAAGAATTGTTGTTTGAAGCAGTGAATGAGTTCCCGCTTCTATACGACACATCCAATCATTTTTTCCGCTATTCTTTAAGACCGGAGAAAGTATGGGATGAAAGAATTAAGAAATTCAAAAAATCAACGCTTGAGAACACTTCATATTTCTTTAGTAAATTACACACACATACAAAATGTTGCTTAAATACGGGGACAAACTTCACCCCCGTATTAGTCACGACAAAATAAGGCGAAAACATATGTCCAACATACCGTCTAAAGTTCATCCCAAGGGCGGTAAACCTACTTGAAAAAGGAGGGGAAAGACCACACAATTGCACATTCTAAAAGAAGTATTTCCAATCAAACATGTAGCCTCTGAACAACAAGGTAATGGACAAATATGTATTATCCGTGTAACGTCTAGCACCATCATCAAAGTACGCCGTGACAAAAATTCAGGTTGTAACCTTAAATTTGCACAATATTTTGCGTTAGTGACATGCAATCACTTTTCGAGTGGCGGATTATGAAGTAACGCGTTGAAATAAAAGGCGTGGAACATAATTGCTCTAATTCCAACCATTTCCGAGGAATAAATGCACACAGTAGACACCCACCAAATACCTTAGCTGGGTACGTAGGCAACACGCAGTACACCTGCGATGGCCGGAACGTCACGCGGCTACTACACGAGCAGGTGAACACATACTACTCTGTCGGCAGCTGACCTCCCATGGCGCAGTACGCAGTCGGCTGGTGCGCCACCGGTCTGGGGTGCGGGAGGTTCTGGGTTCGAATCTCAGGCAAGGCATGGGCGTTAACTTAAGTTAGGTTATAATTTAGTTTTTAACCCGTCCCCTGATAAGCATTCAGACAAAACACAGGGGGACGTTAATAAGCCCTTTACAATATAAATAAAGAGACGGTGTGCGGTAAGCGCAGATCATATTGAGACGTAAAGTGTCAACCAGTTCCATCACAGTGTTCTCGCATTTTTCACGACGACTGTGCAACTATTCGCCGTCAGCCTGGGATATTCGGCAGTGTACGCAGATCATGATTAGACGTGTTCATGCATGTGTGGCGGTACATGGTGGCCGTTTTGAATATTTGTTGTGTTGTGCGTCGACGTAAACTGTCAATACAGTAGCGAATGTCATTGGGCGTGGAATGTGCCGCGTAACACACTATGAATAAACATGGTCTACTCAGATACGTAATGTCTCACATGTTGTTGTTAAGTTCGCCATTGTCGCAACACCCTTTGCAGCAGGCTGGGTAACTGCATGAACTCTGCGTGTTTGTTACGTCAGGTAGGGTAACTGCAATATAGGGTGTTGCGTTTCGTAAAGAGTACAATGTGGTCGACGTTATGTATTCGCATTGTGTGGCGGGGGACATGTGAATTGGTATTAGGTGGTAGTAGCAGGTGACGGGCGGGATAAATTATGTGGATGGAAGAAGGTTAGGTAGTCGTGGTAGCAGACCAGAGGTGTGAGATCACGTGCAGTGCCGGGCATGAGCGTCCATCCTGTGAAACACGGCTGCGTTCGGGAACACAGTGATGGTGACACTTTACGTCTGAATACCATCCACGCTTACCTCACTGTTAATTCATGGTCAGTCTTCCGACATAATAATTTGTGTTTTCTTCTCTCAGTGTAATATGCTACGAGACTTCCGATTATCGCAGGTGTACTGCGTGTTGCCTACGTACCCTGCTAAAGTATTTGGCGGACTTGTACTGTATGCATTTATTCCCCGGAAATGGTTGGAATTAGAGCAATGATGTACCAAACCTTTTTCACGTATTTCAAAGAGTTATTTCATAATCCGCCACTCGAAAAGTTATTAACTGTCGGTAATACAAAATGTTGTGCAAATTCAAGGTTGCAACCGCTATTTTTGTCACAGCGTATTTTGATGATGGTGACAGACGCTACACGGATAATATATCTTTGTCCATTACGTCGTTGTCCAGAGGCTACATTTTTGATTGTAAATGCTTCCTGTAGAATGTGATATTGCGTAATCTTTCGCCTCCTTTTTCAAGGGGGTGTCTCCGCCCTTGGGACATACTTTAGATAGTATGCTGGATATATGTTTTTGCCTTATTTTGTCGTGAAGAAGATGGGGGTAGGGTTTGTCCACGTATTTAAGTAATATTACGTATATATTATTTATAAAGGTCGGTAAGTTGATGAAAATGTACTTGCATGCAGTACAATTCTACAATGATATCTCCTTCTGTCCATTGTCAGTGCGGTCAGTCCGGAGCGTGCTGTTTCAGTATGTTTGTCAGTTATTAGAAGGAAGACAGGCATCACGGGAAATGTCCGAGCAGGAGCCTCGAACGCCGGAGACTTGATGGAGCGGCTAGATCACGAGCTCGCTTGCAGAGACGCAGGGCGGCAGACCGGAAGTTGTATAAGATGGCGGCGCCCAAGGCTGTTGCACCGCCACTGGGGCAGAAAGGGAAAGTGGTGCCCGCAGATCCGAGTATCCGGCCCCAGACACACTTGCCAGCCATTGTTACACCTCCAGGGGGGTGGGTCCTTCGCCAAGCGTGTTTTACCTTGGCCCGGAGCTGACTGCAATCTCGTACAGCGTTGCACACGCTTTTAAATACACCTCTTACCACGAAACTATTGAGGGATCTGCCTATATACAGTCCGTACGTTTCTGAAGCGCTGCTAAGATTATACTTCAAGGCTATTCCTTCGCCTCATGCAAAGAAAGCTTGACCAAGTCTACAAAATCACACAACAGGGACAACGTATCGCATTAGTTCGCACTCAGTTTAATGGTATTTTGCATGAGAACTATTTCTTACTAGACACTACCAACACACTTTCTCTCTGTTCCAAATAAAGTTAATTTTAAATGGTGTATTACATTATAGATACAAATACACTGAGGTGACAAAAGTCATGGGATAGCAATATGCAAATATACAGATGGCAGTAGTATCGCGTACAAAATGTATAAATGGGCAGTGCATTGGTTGGGCTTTCATTTGCTTTCAAGTGATTCGTGTGAAAAGGTTCCTGACGTGATTATGGCCGCACGGCGGGAATTAACAGACTTTGAACGCGGAATGGTAGTTGGAGCTAGACGCATGGGACATTCCATTTTGGAAATGGTTAAGGAATTCAACATTCCGAGATCCACAGTGTCAAGAGTGTGCCGAGAATACCTAATTTCAGGCATAACCTCCCACCATGGACAACGCAGTGGCCGACCACCTGCACTTAGTGACCGAGACCAACGACGTGTGCGGAGAATGGTCAGTGTTAACAGACAAGCAATACTGTGTGAAATAACCGCAGGAATCAATGTGGGACGTACGACGAACGTGTCCGTTAGGACAGTGCGGCGAAATTTGGCTTTACTGGGCTATGCCAGCAGAAGACCGACTCGAGTGCCTTTACTAACAGCACGACATTGGACTCGAGTGCCTTTACTAACAGCACGACATTGCCTGAAACGCCTCTCCTGGGCTCGTGACCATATCGGTTGGACCCTAGACGACTGGAAAACCGTGGCTTGGTCAGATGAGTCCCGATTTCAGTTGGTAAGAGCTGATTGTAGGGTTCGAGTGTGGCGCAGACCCTACGAATCCATGGACCCAAGTTGTTAACAAGGAACTGTGCAAGCTGGTGGTGGCTCCATAATGGTGTGGGCTGTTTTTACATGGAATGGACTGGGTCCTCTGGTCCAACTGAACCAATCATTGACTGGAAATGGTTATGTTCAGCTACTTGGAGACCACTTGCAGCCATTCATGGACTTCATGTACCCAAACAACGATGGACTTTTTATAGATGACAATGCGCCATGTCACCGGGCCACAACTGTTCGCGATTGGTTTGAAGAACATTCTGGACAGTTCCAGTGAATGATTTGGCCACCAAGATCACCCGACATAAATCCCATCGAACATTTATGGGACATAATCGAGAGGTCCGTTCGTGCACAGAATCCGGCACCGGCAACACTTTCGCAATTATGGACGTCTATAGAGGAAGCATGGCTCAATATTTCTGCCGGGGACTTCCAACGACTTGTTGAGTCCATGCCACGTCGACTTGCTGCACTTCGCCGGGAAAAAGGAGGTCCGACACGATATTAGGAGGTATCCCATGACTTTTGTCGCCGTAGTGTATAAGTAAACGTCCAATTTAATTAAAAATAGTATATTTCTATGCTAACTGAATTATAAAACGCATATGATAGATGATTGATTTTAGAAACAACCGAACACGTTACACACAGGATAACTTTTCATAGGTTTGATTCAAAAAGTGTGAAGATACCGTGAATAGACTATACCAAGCCTGCAGCCACGGAAATTGAATGGGTAATAAATGTTAAAGAAGATCCTTCTTAGTGCGTCCATTTTAAAGGTAAATTTGTCAAACAAAAATAATTCAACGAAACTTTCTCAGAAAAATACCGCCACGCTAAAAATTATCAAAAAATGTTGTTCATTTATAATTTTTTTTCTTAATGTAAATTCTAATGTGAATTATTTTGAGGGGGGGCGAGAGGAGGGATATTAAAGACAAACATTTGCAAAATTTCTTAACTCGCCAGCAGTCCTTAATAAATGTCACGTAGAATACTTTTTATTTAAAACTGTTATCTTTAAATAATATACGATAGTTATCAAAATTAAAATATTTTGTTAATAAACCAAACCCTGTCAGAATATATGAAGTAGTTCAAATAGGGTTCTTGATTTTTTATTTCTGGGCTTCGCACACTACGAGACTTCTCCGTATCCAATAACGTAACGACCACCACTACAAAACGCAATATGCTGTGAGGTATATATACAAGCGCATATATACCCATAAGGAGCTACGTGAGCGTATAAATGGACTGTATCTATTACCGAAAATAAGCCTAAGAACAAAAACAAAGGAACCGAAAACCCGACAAATCTCAGACAATGAGCAAAAAGTTCGTTGTAGTTGTGTAGTCTTATATTAGTCTTCTCTGATACAGTTTTTTGTTAGATTCATTATTTCGGTTTGTCGTTGTGTTCATCATGGTTGTTGTTCGCCAATTTTCTTGTCCGGTTTGTTGCCTGTCAATCGTAGCTTCGTGTTATAATGACTCTTAGGTTCTTCTGTAGTTCCTAGTTACCTGTTCATTATCTGGGATGTGTGGTTTTCTGTTTGTTTGTTTTATTCTTAGGCTTTGTGATGGTTGACACACCATTAACGTTTACCTAGACAGGAACTATGTATCACCCTACATGGGGTATGGAGACAAGCGGAGATGCCGGACATACCTGAGCGATGGTCCATGAAGGGACCCATCTGACTGCGTGCGGCACATTGGCGAGCTCGTCTGCATATTGTTGTGCGTACTCTGTGCTCGCCTTAACGCCGCGTCGTTCCCAGCTCCAAATCCCCTCTCACGAAGCCTTCCGTGGGACGTGCCTGCTGCCTGTGATGTCACCAAGAACCACCAGCGGCGTCCAAGAATGTTTGAAGATGTTCTAGAGACTTTTTGAGAACGCCATTTGGAATAAATAGGGGTGTTTTTCTGCCTTAGTACAGAGCAGACCGAGACACTCTTAACAGCGGAGTTAACCGGAACTCACGTTCCGATGGAGGGTATGGATACCTAATCAATTTATATAATAGCCAAAGAAAGATAAGTAGCTTTTTATTGATTTTATGTCCATGTAGGAGTTTTCACTGTTTTTGTAACGTTTCAATATACTCAAATTTTAATATACTAAGTATACTCAAATTGTATGACCTGCTTGGTATCATATTTTAAACAAGTTTGTCATATATTTTTTCTATATATCTTTGTACTGGAATGGATATTTTTATAAATAAAAGATAGTTTGGGTCCCAACCATCACAAAAAATCTCAAGGAAATCTGTGATTGTAACCTTCACAAACTTTTCGGAAAATATTATCTCACCGTGCCTCCTGAAAGGTTTTTGCGTTTAGACTCTGCTGCTATTGCATAACTAAATTCAAAATAATTTCCACTGAAAGAAGGTGTCTGAAGGCTTCCGGCATAGCTTGTTTTCGGCAATGGATACAGTCCATTTAAATGCACACAGAAACCCTGCAGAACCATTTCCATTAAACTTGAAAGATAATTCCTAAATGAGCATTTAGAAATCTAACGCGAGCCCCTAGAAATATCTCACAGACGCTTTGTTCTAGGAAGTTATTAAAGTTGACTTGCCTCTGCTGAGCATCTTCACGCCTTGTGCCCACATAGTTATCTCCACCGAAATGACACTTCACACTCTAGTTAAGTGTCTCGGCGTTTCCGGAAAGAAATACACACTTTTACAGTTACATGAACCCGTGACGGGATTCCGAACAGCAGTTTTCTCTTCGTGAATAGTAATCTCTGTAAAGAGTATGCCCATTACGTAACTGATACTCAATTGTATATAGTAATTATACTGACTTCATATTAAGTACTAGCGACCCGGCCCGGCTTCGCCCAGGTACAATTTAGTTTTTACATTGATACAGTAGTAAATAAATTGGAAAAAGACAATTGCAATATTATATGATAGTAAATTAGTAAACTACTATAATATATAACATACATACATACATACACGTCACGTCTGTCTCCCAGAGGGGTAAGCAGAGATTATGGACCTCCATTTACCACTATCATGACATTCCTTCGCTTTATCCACATTCATACATCTTTAATATAACAATATTATATGATAGTGGTTTAGAAAATTTCTTTGTATACAACATTAATCGTTTTGCCTCCGACCGCCAGAACATAACGATTTCTGTTTGCTGTGACACGCGAAAGGGCTACGTATAGTTGTCCGTGTGAGAAGTATGCTCCACTCAAATCCACTCCAGCCACATTAAGTGTTTGACCCTATGCCGTATGTATGGTCGTACCAAAACAAACTCTTACTGGAAATTGGACTCTTTTAAAATTAAAAGGCAAATCCGAGGAAATCATTGGTATTCTAGATATTAAAACAGTTTCTCCAGTACTGCAGCCAGTTAGAATAGTACCTTCTATGAGATAACTTTCTAAACTTTTTATTTGTAATCGAGTCCCGTTGCATAATTTCGGTGGATTTATATTTCTCAATAAAATGACGGGAGCTCCAACTTTTAAAATCAGTTTGTGTGGTGGCATGCTTGAAGGATTCAATGAATTAAGAAATTCTGTGCGATAGTGCGCAGCTTCTTCACTGTCGAGTACTGTATCTACTGAATAATAGACTTGTGTTTGCGCATTGAATTTTGCGAGCACTAATTCATTAATTTTTTCAACGTTCAGCAGCAGTCTCCTTTCTCTTTGCAAAATATTCCTTTCTCGGTTATTAGTCAACCTAGATTCTCTTTCCTGTTCACTTTCATTTGCCTGTGATAAACACAATCAATTTTAGAAATTACTTTTTCACAAAATTTTTTATAACTTTTAAAGTATTGTTTAATTTAGATACGAAAAGTTTTAATTATGAATTAATTTATTTTGAAAAAGATTAAGTAAGTTCTTTATGGTTAGAAAAGACAGTGAATTTTACTTTTGTTTTTACTGCGTAATTTAAATTGTAAATACGTTTATTAGTAGAAATATTCGGCTTATACCTGTCATAGTCTGATTGTTATGATTGAGTAGATGTAACACTAACAGTTTTTTAAGTGAGATTTTTATAGTATTATTGTAGAATTCAGAGTTTTGGTGGGGGGAGGGGTGAAGGAGATAAGTGAAGCTGGGTTTGTTCATGACCACTTCCGTTTAATTTTTTTTTAATCCCACGATAGGGTTTCCTATCAATTTAAAAGCTTATAGAGATTTTTGTCTTCAAACGTTTTTATACTGTGACTTTCATTGTGCTGTTTTCTAAATGATGCCTCAAAATTGATTTTAAAAAATTTTCTGTACGAATAATTTTCAAAGTCTGGTTGCGATCTTACTAAAATAAATAAATTAAACTAAAACAAAAAGGGGTGCATATTTATTAGTTATTTGAAACTAATGGCAATGTTTATTCTATGTTAAGTGTTGCTTCATGACAGTATTATTGCTTTAAATTTGAACTGGAAAAGTCATCGTGCAAATTTTCACATCAAGTTTGTATCTAATTTTATAATTACTTTTAAAAATGCCTACAGTTAGCTCTTACGAAATAAATTTTATTGTTGGCCTATCACTTCAGACATTCATAGATCTGAACTTTGTCTTAGGCCTATTTGTGATATACGTAGCTTTACAGGCTGTAAAATATAATGTAATTTTTAAATATAAACTGGTAAACCACAATTGCCTCATATCCAACTACAGATTCGTGAAGTTACAAAATACATTTCAAGTATATAATAACGGAACAGCTCGTTACGTGCATATAGCTAAAAACAAATGCAGGTTAAGTGTGTCAGAGTTACAAATCTGAGATCGGCAGGTATAAATCCACGCATGCACATTTATGTTAAACCACAGAAAAAATTCAGAAATGCATTTAACGAAATGATTTTGTCTAAAAAACACATTACATTGCATTAGTGTACACTAGCTTTTGTATTTTTTAATAGGGCTTATTAACGTCCCCTAATGTTATGCCTGAAGACTTATCAGGGGACGGCTTAAAAACTAATTTATGACTTAACTTAAACTAACACCCATGCCTTATCTGGGATTCGAACCCAGTGCCTCCTACATCCCAGACCGGCGGCACACCCACCGAACTGCGCCACGGGAGGTCGGCAGTGTGCATTAGTAAATGTGGAATAAAATTAGACACGATATATTCAAACGTGAAGATGCCTACATGGCATTAATCACTAATATTTATGCCACATTGTAATAAATGAAAAATTAAAAAATAAACAAAGTATTAAGTTAGCATACGTCTTACTGGAACTGTTTCAGTAAATTTCAAGCATAAGTATATACATTTAATGCGGTGTAAGTTAGGTCGAAAAGTACGCTACGCCAGACATATCAAATTTGTCACTAATAAATAGCATTTTAATAACTTGGACCAAGTTTTCATTGTTGCGGTCTTAGGTCCGGGGGAACGCGAGAGCCCCGAGAAAACCCGCTGGCCAACGGCAACGTCTGCCATGTTTTCCACATGCGAAAATATGGGATAACCTCGCCGGGAATCGAACCCGGTTCGCCTTGGTGGGAGGTGAATAGTTTGACTAAGTACTACACCACCACGGCCCCATTGTTACTGTTTGATTTGTTAACCTCGAATAGCGAGTTTTGCAGTATGCTGAAGAAAATTCTGGCACTATTTATTACCCGACGGATCACTTGCAGTACAGAACATTGGGCTCGCAACAGTTTGCAGAAATTTTGCGACAGCAACTGCTTTATCCGCATCATGTTCATTGAGTACAGACACTTAGGTCGTGTCTCAATTGTCCCAGAGAACTCTGCCTCTCTCGTGCTCTCGCCACCACGTCATTATGATGTCAGAGATAACGCTCTTTTATTCATATAAAAGGCGAGAAAGTTGAAACTAGAAATTTAAACAAACACGTCCATCGCTGTGGGCCACGTGACCGACAGCTGTAGTGGTGATGGCCGGGTCAATGTTGGGCAGATGAGCAGCTACCACGTCGTGTGATGGCAGGATGGGAAGAGATGGGGAGAGTCGTGTAGGCGGTGGGTTCGGCGGCCGCCCCCACACGAGGGGCGTGGCTATGACGGCGACGGAGGCATGCGAGCCAGCGGTACTTTGTCACGGCGCGCGCGTCCTGTGTCCGCCTTCCTCGCTGGAGACACCGCACTTCACTTCAAGCCTCCAGTCCCGGACACACACCCTGCACCAGCCACGTTACACTCGCGGCTCCTCACTTATACAGCGTGTTGTAAATACTCACCGACTAACTCCGTCAAGTGATTACGCATATAAATATATAGACGAAAAGTATATACACTACATTTAGCTTAACTCGCTTCCTAAGGATAGTACACTCCCATAAAGTTGGAGATGAGCTGCAGGTTTATTGCGAATGACACGTGACCAAATTTATTTAGAGCTCCGAGAGCACATGTAGTGTACCACTAAATGAACATACACATCTACAGAAAATACTGTCGGTGTACATAAGTAACAGGTTATGGAAAACAAGTCGTTGCCACCCAGGTGTATCCCGTGCTATTCGCAATAAACCTGTCGCTTTCTCTACATTGAAATGCGTGTACCATCCTTAGAAAGCGAGTTAGGCTAAATGCCATGTATACAGAATGTATACACTTCGGGAGGCGATTCCTGGTATACAAACAAAAAAAAATTTCTATGAAAAACATGTTATACAACGTGATGTTACTGAGTTACAGGAAGTAGATTGGCCACACCATAGGCGATGCTGGAAGTGTCCGCCAACTATGGCAATGCATGTGTGGCAACGTCTCCACGTGGACTGGCGAAGATACCTGGGTCATGTCGAACAGCTACACAGGCGTTATTGATAACCTGTGCCACGTCGACGATGTCGTCAACAGGCGTAGCATTCACAACACTTGTCATGTGTCCCCACAGCCAATAGTCGAGTGGATTGAGGTCAGGAGACCGGGCAGGCCAATTCACAGGACCGCGACGCCTGATCCAGCGTAACACCACAGTAAG
The DNA here is from genome assembly GCA_002778355.1 of Clitarchus hookeri. Taxonomy (NCBI): domain Eukaryota; kingdom Metazoa; phylum Arthropoda; class Insecta; order Phasmatodea; family Phasmatidae; genus Clitarchus; species Clitarchus hookeri. Next base: position 4,981 of record NQII01005151.1, on the reverse strand, counting down.
TGGAGGTAGTGATACATGTTAGCGCGATGTGAAACGCCTCTAACTCAATAACAACGCTTTGTAGGACATATGTGCATAGGAACATTTTTGCTTGTTTTGATACCAGGTTATCACCTGCCTAAGTTGGTTACAATAGTTTAAACACATCCTGTTACTTTCCGTCTATATTTATGCGAGGAGTCACCTGATGGAGTTTGTCCGCGATTTCTGAACTCCCTTATGTATGCGGCGCCCAGCTTGGTATAGGGAGACAAGTGGAATCCAGCTCGCGTTAACAGTGTTGTAAATTCAAACGTACAATTGTCGCGCGGCAAAGTTGTTGCGAGTTTATGCGCGTACAACAGGAATTGGAGCAGACAGACTGTTAATTCTATCAATTTTAAAAACTATATTTTATAAGAGTTTTTCTCCTTTCTAAGGTTGAGCAAATCCGAAGTAGTAAGTCAGCTTACAGACGAACATTTCAAAATAATAATGAATTTAGTTTGAAGCCAAGATATAACACCAGATTTTGAACATTTGGTAGCTAAGAAGAGATGCCAGATCTCTAGTAGTATTTTATATGTATCTGCATGCTCTCCTAATACCATGCTTTTATAGTGCCTGGTTTTTTGCATTTGTTATCATGCCTATTATCATTTTTGTATTGCATTCCATTTTGCAAGTTGTAAAATAGTATAATATTGTAACAATATAAAACCCAACAGGTTGTTTTTTCTTTCCATATATGCGGCCTGTGTTTTGTTCTCTTTATTACATTTTTAGCCCACACAACAGTTTCAGTTTGACACCCCTGCCCCCTACACTATACAACAGGAAGACCTATTATTTTGTCTTCTGAAAGTGTCTCCACATCAAGGTGCCAAAAACCTGACCAAATAAGGGCATGGCATAGTACAGAATCCCTTCAGAATACCGTGCAAACCCCCGTTGCAACCACTTCCCAACGCCTTGCCAAACTGCGTCGTAGTAAAAATAATTAAATTTCTAGAATATTCTTGAAGGAAAAAAATGTCTTCGAAAGTGGTTAAAACTTTTATCTCCGAATGCCGATTCACCCTAAACTAAGATTTCAGGAAAAGCAAACGCATGACAAATAAACATTCTAACACAGTCAAAACTTCAAACACCGGTGAGCAATTATGGTTCTTCGAAAAACAAAAGAAAATTAACCAAATGTCACGATTATATTAATATTAACTGCATATTTACAGTATAGTACTTGCATAAAAATTTATTTTAATGTTTATGCAACTGCATATACAAGAGTGAGCATTTTATTTGAACTAAGATAACACAGAGCATTGCCATTGGTTAAAAAAAAATATATATATATATATATCACATTTTGGGTGTGTTAATTTTTTCTAACACATGTTGAGGTTTTTAAATAGTGTGAACTTTTTTTGGAAAATTACACGAATGGCTTGGATATGATTTTATGGAGCAAAAACATTTTATCCTGAAAATGAACCTATTTTTATGTTTGCTTTAACAGTTTTTCTTTTTGCATTGAATTATTACTATTTCATTCTTCACTCAGTCTAAATTATATCAACTTAAAATAATTTTTTCCCCCCTTATCTGAAAATTTAAATTATTCTTATCATTTGGTTACATTTTTGGTTACAAATTGCTTGTCATGGCTTTGCAGATAAAATAGGGTACTTTGTAACAATTTAGTTTTATTTAGTGTTGTTACTCAAATTTCAGTCGTAGGTATTATTAACTTGCATTTTGGTGTTATCGCTACTCACAATATAATCTTGGCTCTACTATAACACTGTCGTTGGTGGGTATGCTGCTGTATAACTTAAGACAGAGAGTATGCAAAATTACAGAGGTGGCTGAGTTTATAGGTGTTAAATTGTAAATTTATTTACAGATATATCTTTTTACTAAGGTTTTATATTCATATGATATTAAATTGCAAATTTGCATAATTACGTTTTAGTTTTATTTTACACCTAAGAAAGGTTGATTTATATTCCAGCCGCTTGCCATAAGTAAAATTGAATGCTGAAAACGGGAGTATCTGCTGGGAATAACTAACAAAAGAATTCAAAAGAATTAGGTCTGATTATTTTGATTACACCTACCCTACAACCTAGAAGCCTTCTGTCCACGAGCAGCACACCCCAGAGACTAACATGCAGCTTTAGTGAACTCTGTGGATTTTTAACTGTGCCTCCGCACAGCCTACGGCCTTCGCCATAGTTTGAGGCTTTCGCCACATTGTTGGCTTACGCCAGGGTTTGTTGGCCGAAGCCGTCCGTTCATCATTTGTGTTTTGGCCGAAGCCGATNGCCACATTGTTGGCTTACGCCAGGGTTTGTTGGCCGAAGCCGTCCGTTCATCATTTGTGTTTTGGCCGAAGCCGATCCTCACATTTGTTTGTGGACATTAGCTCTTGGAGTAGGGTAAGCACTCCTAACCTCAAATCATTCACCAACCCCGGCCTCCAAGAAGCTGGATTACAGGAGTACGCCACGACTCCCAGCCGATAGACAATGTCCTGCAAGATATATTTTAAGGAACAAACTTGTGACTCCATTTTTTTAATATTATAAATATTTTAGGTGTTATTTGCTGTATCATAAATTAATAAGTAACAACGATTTATAAATTGGCAACAATAAAAATACTAATAAACCACAACAGTAATCCGTTCCCAGCACATTACAATGGTTGCCGCTTCGTTCGCAGGCGTATGGCGACGTAGTTGGAAGTACGCCCAGAAGATAGTGCTTGCTGCGTGCCGTTTCCCTCAGGCCAGAAAAAAAATTGCGTATGAAAATTTGTTTTTGTAGAATTACATTTGGCATATGAAAGGCAGAAACTATTAATGGCACAAACTGTTACACATCTCAATTTTGCATGATTATACTGTGTGAAATTGGCCTTATATGATTTGCTGACAAAAAAATTATGCATAATAATATTACAGCTTTCTTAAAACTAGCTGCCAAAAATCTGCAAAAATTAATCTTTCTTTATCTTTGTGGTGAGATAGTAATTTTATCCGCCGTTTTGGGTAAGTTTGTTTGCGGTTATTTTCTTTTAATCAAATGTGATCGTATTTTGTTTTTACGACCCTTTTGCAAGCTATTTGTTATGCTTTCCCCTGGTTCTCCGTTTCGCCTAATGGCTTGCCCTCGTAGCCAACTTTTTCATCCTTCTTGAGATGTGAGCCATACACCAGATCGTGGCGTGGTCGTTTTGGACCATGATTCCACTTATTTGGCCAGCACCACGGTAACGTCAGTAATGTTTTCATCGTCCGAGTAACCTCTAAATTATTATTTTTTGCCTGCTGCATGTGCTTGGAAGTGCTCCGACGTCAGTGGTTTCATTACTAAATGCCTTTTATTGAAACTGTTCAATTACAAAATTTGTTTTATAACTTAATTAAAAGAAATTAATTAAATTTTTGCTGTAGTGTATAATTTTAAATGAAGCGATCGCGGATACCCAATAATATAGTCATGGCAATTTAATAATATAATTTAACAAAACGAGATTTTAGCTTGTTCACTATTAATTTTTTCAATATTCATATAAAAAAATTATTTCTTTAAATGTGAGAAGAATTTTTCAAAAATATTTATAGTTTATCTGTTGTTGGCAAGATAGAAAAAATTAAAATAACTTTTTTATAAGAAAATTCACAATGGTTACGTTTATTTTTTCCTCAATTATTATCATCCATCACAATATAATTTAATAACTGTAATGTTGTGTTGATGACAAAACAAATTTTTGAACTACACCATAAGTGTAACATATATATATATATATATATATNTACCCAATAATATAGTCATGGCAATTTAATAATATAATTTAACAAAACGAGATTTTAGCTTGTTCACTATTAATTTAATCAATATTCATATAAAAAAATTATTTCTTTAAATGTGAGAAGAATTTTTCAAAAATATTTATAGTTTATCTGTTGTTGGCAAGATAGAAAAAATTAAAATAACTTTTTTATAAGAAAATTCACAATGGTTACGTTTATTTTTTCCTCAATTATTATCATCCATCACAATATAATTTAATAACTGTAATGTTGTGTTGATGACAAAACAAATTTTTGAACTACA
>NQII01005150.1:32673-179379 GCA_002778355.1 Clitarchus hookeri | reverse complement strand
ATATATATATATATATATAACCCAACACGAGACCCGTATGTCCGAGCAATAATAATCACACAAATAAATGGCTTAAAATAAAAAAAATTGGCGTTGATGATGCCAACCTATGGTGAAAAGAAGTATACACACAGGCAACACCGCGTGCGCACCTTCGCACCGGTGTGGGGCAAAACCGAGTATACACTGCTTCGCCCCCACCACCGATTATTCGCCCACTCATTTTACCGTCCGCATGGCCGACCGGCCATGCTCACGGCTCACGGACTTAACACCGAGGCTGTACGCCACAACAGCAAACACCATGGGGATTATTCGCTACGCAAACATGTGTGCATGTCTGCATAACGTTAAAATCTCAGTGTTATCGCAAGCATAGTGTACAGGTGGCTTACGAGTCGCCGGAAAATAAATCTTCCAACCTTAAAGAAATACACAGCAGACAAAGGAACGGGCAGAAAGATGACAGCCACAGTGTGATAGTACAAGGTAAGTTTATGAAGTGATAAGGGGGGGGGGTAACACTGAAATAAGGAGTAAATGTAAATACGATTCGACCACCAGTTACTGCAGTTCCAGTGTAATACGAATACCATTACACACTCACAACCCCTGCTAGGATAAGTACTGAGTCCCCCAGGAATTGGCTATAAACCCTTAGCGCCACCGTCCACCTACAGTAACCATCCAGCAAGATAAATATGGCTCTTACATGTACTCCAGACTGCTGCTGGAAAATAATCACATAATGGGAACAGTGAACACACAGCAGGACGTACCGGTAACCAGTTCTGAAAAGATAAGGAAACCTCTTGCATGAGCCACAGCGTGGCGCCATACATCAACAATAACAACAGTGTACCTGGCAAGATAAATATGGCTCTTGCATTAGCTATGGTACGCCGCTGGAAAAAAAACACATAAACGGAACGAACCTTCACACACACATTTCATTCGTTGTGGGAGAAGGGAATGGAAGCGCTTCAGCTTCGACAATCCTCAGGCACTCAACTGCCTCCTACTACGCATCACGACCACATTCTCTCTCCTGGAGACAGACACATACATGATGATACATGCTTGCCCCCACATGTGAGTGTAGAGAACATCAACCTTGAAAACCATAAGGGTTTGTAAGTATCCCATCATCACATATTTGACGTTTGACGTGAATCCACGGAAGTGCTAGTCAGTTGGTACATTGCGTATTCACTTGTGATACTGCGACCTAATGCTGTTGACCTGAACTCTCATTTCTTGCTGGTTAAATAATATGTAGGTATAGTCATCTAAGGTGATAGTATTTTGCACGACATTCTTCTGTATCACTTTGTCTCGCTTCAATACCATATTCTTGTATGTATAAGCATATAGTTTCGCCCTCAGCCCGACAAACTCCATCACATCATTAATTCCACGCTCATCATTGAATTTGCCAATCACCCTTGCGTCGGCAGGCGAGTAGCAGGGATGAGTGGGAGACTAGAGACTAGTGACGAATTCGGCTTTAATTGCCGGGTCTAATGCCAGGTCCCTGTAGAAGTCGGGACTCCAGATTAACACCTCAAAGGAGTCGGTGTCTGTGTTTATCAGGCTTATACTACTGCATGCAATTGTAACATTGGAAAGTGTTCAATTTATGGTTGATATTCCTTTGAAAGGTGCTAATCGAAATTTTTCAATTAACAGAGTTTACCCTTTTTCTACATTCGAAAAAGAAATTTGTTCGAGCAATCCCGAGTCATTCTTATATTGCTTTATCGGAAGATCGTCAATAATATTGTCTTATGTCAGAATCAGACTTCTATGCATGTCAAGAAGGTAATCAAAATATTTGTCTAGCTAATGTGCCCGCTTATTTGGTTAATACACCTCACTATTTAATAAACCTTCTTCTTGGTCAGGCTAATAGTGATCATTCACTTTTTAAACGAGAGGTCGTAGGTAGATCCTTTTCTCTAGTTTAAATAAGGAGCCGATATGGTAATGACTGGATTTTACCTACTAAAGTAAATATTATTGAATCGCCTAAATGAAACAGCCATGATTACTTAGGAAAGTTGGCTGTCTTCGCAAGGGATTCTACTCCAGGTATATAATTGCACCATTCTAAGTACAAGTTTTCAATTACTACCACATAATTACAAAATCAACAAAATTTATTTAAGGATTTAGCAAATTCGTTTTCTGAAGTTGCACAGTTTGCTAATAAACGAAGTTAAATTTCAACAGATTAATTTCCAGCAATTTAATACACGTAAATTTATGTGGCCTACCACAACACTACTTGTGTGAAGAATTACATGAAAATCAGTTGATTTGTCCCTGAGATACTGCATCAAAGCTCCATATCTTTCATGGAGAACATAAAAGTGATGTATTAGCACATAAGATGATTGTATACTGCCAGTATACAAAGTAAAGCTAAAATCGATTACATAGTTTCGTAGATATAGCACACTAAGCTCGAATTATTTGATAATCATTCTTGAAATAAGTGTCTATCACTCTATAGCCGTGTAAAATAAGCTTAAAGTGTAGAAAACCGCAATACTAAGGAAATAATTTTTACAACATTTACTATGTGTTTATGCTTTGGTGCTGTATTCATGTTTTGTTTTGACATCAAATTAGTAGATTCGCCAGAAGATGGATGCCAGTCCTTAAAACTTCAAGAAATTATCGCTCACCTACTTAAGAGGAAGAATCCGAAGCCGTTTTTGAACTTGAAGTTCAGTCCGATGGCAACAACCCCACAGCAGTTAGGGGAACTGGTGTGGGGTTGTTCCCCTAACTGCTGTGGCTACTACTTCATTCTTCAAGTATGGCAAAGCACCGAAATAAATGAGTGAGTTAAGGAGTGATTAAAGCAGAGTAACCGTTTTGTTTAGTCAGCGTTTTCTAAATAGCAACTACCAATTGAGTTTCCTCTGTTGCTTCGTGTCTCAGAAAACAAATTGTAAAACAAAAAAGAAATTAATACATATATAAATAAATTTTTTTATGTTCATATATTATTCTTTATATACGTAATAATTCCCACAACTCAGTAAAGGAACCAAAGTTAAATAATCATAATTCAAATGTACTTGACTCAATAATATGTTACTACTGTATTAATAAATTGTTTTATCGCTGATTATAGATAATTGAAAAAAAAAATTGTATGATATAACGAATTTTTTTATTGTTTTTAAAGGTATTAATTGTATAAAAATTTTATAATGTTTTTTTTTTTTTCGATTTTGTGCATTGAATGAGAACAGTTTTTATCAAAAATTAATGTTTTATTTGTCTTTAAGTTTCTATGTTTTGAAAATGAATTCTTTATTGTATGATTGATAAATTTACGATCGTAAAAGACTTGGAGACAATCGTGCATAAATTATTTCAAATTATTCATATTTAAATAACATAATTTTCGCATTTTAAAATTTATAAAAAAAATTTCTTTTTTAAATTACGCTTCTTAAAAACCCGTTTAAATGCCTGATATCGTAATGAGCTAACTAGATCTGCAGAGTTCTGAGTTCTCTTCCAGCCAACGAGAGCAACGAACTAACTGAAAACGCTGCTGCAGACTGCAGAGAACTTCACTGCCAAATTTCAGGAAGAAATTTTTCGAAAACGGATCCAACCGCACCCGAGACCACATCCTGTTATTCCACAGCAGCTAACCAGAGTTTTGGTTTTTCTGTGCTCGACGTTGCTCCAGTCAAAGGTTTTATGTTCCTATGCACCCAGACGTTACTTCCTGGGGCAATAACTTCATATTATGCACGCCGTGACTCTTGGTACTTCAAGAATTATGTTCCACTGTTTCCAATTCGAGACATTCAACTTGCACTTTTACAAACATTTGCTCATTGATCAAATCTTGTAAAAAAACCAGGGTAATGTAGTTCCCCGCAGTATTTAAGATAACGCACACTCACTCGGGAACAAAGGCTTGGCGTCATACCCTCACTCACATCCGTTGGAAACTTTATTTTTCACGCATTCAGAGGGTGACCATGCCATCCCACCACAATTTGCCCTGGCACCATCCAACAATGCAATTTTCTAAGGATGTCACCCCGCAAACTTTCCAGAAATGGGTGCACGTGGGGGGTTTGTTTGTGGTCATTTGTCCTCGACAACGCCTCAACCNTATACCCCGACTCAGAGCCTCAAAGAGAGAGACGAAACAGGGACAACAGAGAGTAGCTGAAGTCATACCTCTTGCTAGAGCAGTTTCCCTTGAAGGAAGGCAGCCCGTATTTCTTTGCGTAGCCAGCTCATTATTTAAATAATTAAATTTTTTTTCTTTGTCTCCTAGGCTCGTCATCTGTAATTAAGTATACGTAATTTTACATATGTTGATGAAGATAATTTTGTAAATTCTATATTCAATTCAAATTTATTTTCTTCATTTTGAGCCCCACATTACTCTCTTGCTTAGTGTCTCGTCCGTACGCTACGTGATATTATTTTTAACAGCAGCGTAATGCACTAATATGATTTGGGGAATCATAATGCTAGAGTTCCCTTCCCAGAATAGTAAACCTGAGGTATCGCGTCTTTTTTCCCATCACAATCCAATTTGAAGGTTAAAATGCTTACTGTTGAAAAATTTGGCACTTTTCTGTTTGCAAATGAATCATTGTGGGCGAATGACACTATTACGATACGTTATCGTGTAGTTTAAGGGTTATTATTGAACATTTTTTCCTGATATTAAAACATGAGTTAACCATGATACAAATAATCGGCATCAAATAGCTGCAAAGGTGCAGCCGGATATCGTACTCTTACTGAAATTGAAAGGAAAGTGATAATCTTCACCTTTATTGTGATGTACGCTGGCATCCTGCATATCGGAACCGCACGAACAAACACTAGTCTGCACAGGTTCTTCCCTACCTATCTACCTGGAATATACCCGGGAGAGACTCCTGCTTGAAAGCCAGCTTGGGCGGGCGTCTCGCTTTCGATCGGGAGAGGCATGAAGAATGGAGAGGTCAATATATTGACTGTAGCCCATTCACGGTCNTGGGCGTCTCGCTTTCGATCGGGAGAGGCATGAAGAATGGAGAGGTCAATATATTGACTGTAGCCCATTCACGGTCACTTCCAACTTTCCTGAAGCCCAGCTCAAAATCTACTTTCGGGCTGTTCCTTCGCCTCGTGCAAACAAAGCTTAACCAAGTCTAGAAAATTACACCAAAGGAACAACGCCCCGCATTCATGCGCATTCAGTTTAATATAAATTTGCATAAGAACTATTTCTTACTAGGGAATTACCCTTCCTATTCCCTTTCTGTTTACATTAGATACGAGATGTTAAAATGTAAAGTTTAAAGATGAGTAATAGTCCAATTTAATTTAATTACAAATATGATACATTATATTAACATAAATATAAAACGCTTGTCATTCCTGTCATATTTAGGATAAAACCAAACGCATCATACATGCGGTGCTTTGAAAAAGTTTTATTCAAAACGTGTGAAGACACCACGATTCGATTAAAGTGTTGTTCACCGTATATGTACGTGGGAATTGTTAACATTCAGGTCGTTAAATATTTAGCTGTTTTGAAAGTAAACAGTAATTGTCTTGGCTTATTCTACCGCAATGCCACTGTTTCGTAGCATAATAAAAATTGAACACATTTGATTGTCATTTAAAAAGATAAAAATTTTCATATGAGCACATTTTCATACCGAAACTGAGCTCGCCTCGCCTCTATACGTTAACCAGGAATACATCAAGGCCAATCCCACGTTAAGGTCCGAGTGGATTCGCAAACCGTGTCAAGCGATGAATTACGTCTTTCAGTTGGCCAGAAATACTTGTGAGGATTGCTGAAATTACGAATCATTCATTGGATTGCGCATGCATCAGAACACTCGGCGACTTTCAGTAAGTTGCGTCCACATCCACTGTCACAATCCCTGTTGACCAATAGTTGTCCCTTCCGAAAGAAAATGCTTGCTGTTTTGGTTAATATGTGTGAATATAATTCTTTAAGTGTAAGTAAAAAAAAATTTTTTTAACAGGTATATTAAAATTTAAGTTCAGTTTCGAATCTTCACAACACTAAACCACAAAATTATTAACAACATTGAAGCGGAACGGTGTTAAGTATCGCAAACTATAGCCGCACATGCCAACGAAATGACCTCACTGACTGACAAAATGGTGTAACGTCGTTCAGAAACCAGCGCCTGGAGACCAAATTTTCAGAAAGCAGCACGGCCAAAAGGTAATTTTCCGAAACGTGCTAACAGAAAATTAGAATCAAAACCAGTTTCCATAGCTTTTTGCGGCCAGTGGGCTACCGAGTTCCCCTACAAGAAAAGTAACGCAGTCATCCCACTTCTATATATATACCTGTTCTGTGACTGACTGTAATACATTAGGTTTCAACTTGATTGCAAGAGGAAAAGTTTCTCGGAAAGATGCATGAAAATGCAGACCGTCCGGTATCGAGTATGTGCATTTCGTAACCATTACTAACACGCGTTGCGAGAGAGGTGGCTCATACTCGCGTTCACTTCAGTTTGAATCCTGGCTCGGCCATCCTGATTTCTGTTTTCCATGGCTTCCCTAAATCACTCCAGGCGATTGCTGGAGTGGTTCCTTACTACAGGCTGTGGCAAATTTCTTCCCCGTTCCTGCTTGTCTGAGAAACTTACTCTGTTTCTAATGACCTCGCTGTTGGCGAGATGTTACCCTACTTGCCATAACACACGCTGCCACACGACCACACATGCTCTGTGTGTATGGTTCAGTCCTCTCAACTCCTTTCAGGATGTTCTTCTTCGTGTGGTTTTCTACTGACCACGTTGATAAGCTGTAGGCCCATTTAACTTGCTTCCCACCATAAGGTTCGATTTCCAGCAGTTTTGGGGTGGGGGGGGAACTCAGCCCATTTCGGGCACTCCAACTGACCCGTCAATGGCGTTCCAACCTTGCTCAATCTTCATTTCGCTTCACCCCGCCCCCCTTTTTTTTTACTTTCTTCGTTCAAATCGTTCACTCTCATTTCAAGTGGTTTTTAAAACCCTTTAGGTGAATGACATGTTCCGTTGGCATGTTCCTGTTCCTTCCAACATTTATGATTCTCCACAGCGATACGATATTCAACAAACTATGTTAACTCCATTGCTGTCAGAAGTTTGACATGACATTTTATTCGTATTGGTCTGGTATTAAAAATAATATTTAAGTTAGCGTAATATAGAATAGTGCTTGATATCATAAAAATTCGGCAATTTAACATGAAAACATGATATACTTCACTTTTTATACACACAGTAAAACTTTTTTTATAGTTTTTACAAAGAATTCTTTGGAAACTATATGACAAAGATTTTCTTTTAACTCTACAAATATAATGTTGTATATTTACAACACATTATTTTAGAAAACATACAAAACTGTTATTCAATATTTTTAATAAAATTGAATTCTACATAACTTGCTTATTAGATCTCAATATTAGTTTCACACATTACCCTCTAAGATTTTGAGAAATTTACTCTAAGTTATTTGTAGTGTTACAAAAATATATTTGGCAACCAGTTGCCAAATAATTCCTTGTACAAATACAGAAACGTTTNCCAAATAATTCCTTGTACAAATACAGAAACGTTTTACAGTGTGTGTACGCTCTACGTACTCTAGCAGATATTATGAGTTTACTTCCATAACAGGCCGACCTTATTCTCCTGATCGACTTGGCCATTCGGAAATACGTCTACATAATGCTTAATGTTTACGGTCAGTTCAGAATTCGTCCTATAACTTAACGCTGTTCGTTAGCCTTTATCAAGAATAAATTACTCTTGACTTTAGAGTCGCACGTGTAATTTTAAATTTTCGATGTTTAGCACAGGCAACAATCACAATTCCAAGGCATTGCTTCGAAATGTTTATTGTTGTTCAGATAATATCGAGTGTAAGTTATACAATTTAAGATCGCTGTATTTTGCACAATCACATTACATTTTGAAGCATGTATTATATAAACAAATGTAGTGAAAAAAAAAACATATTTTAGTTTATTTATTTAATGCGTGTTCACCAAAAAGTTATTTTATGGACTTGCAAGGGAAACCTCTAAAGAATATGCCAACATTTCCTTTCTCTGTGAGACAATTAAAATAAGCTTGAAGAAATGATTTTTTCCGTTGTAAGGTATTTCATTTCTCTAATTTAATCATTGTAAAAAGCTTCATCAAAAACCAGGAAAAGTGTATTTTTGAAATGAGATACTGTAAATCTAAATATATATATTAAATGTGTTGGCTTAATACGCAACGTTTGATCATTGAGCATGATTTGTCAATAATATAAAATAATAAGTTTTAGTTATTCCAATACCCTCAAGTCGCAGTTGAAAACTGCCTCCGAATTCGGAAATTATTTCGATCTTTTGGTTGCACATAATCCTAAAGAAAAGAAAAACAATTTGCAGGTTCTTCTGTGTATGTACCCACAGGAGGCCAATAAACTAAACTATACTGAAATCAGCTACTGATAATATCCCTGACACTATGTCTAAATTTTAACGCAGCCCCTATCACAGCTACAATGAACGTGCAGTGATTTAGGGTTCTTTCGAAAGAGAAGTGTATATTTTTTGACAAATTAATTATTCTCATTAGATACATATCATACACCCGGCACAATAATAACATTATTATGTTAATGAAAATTTTTCTGTGCTGTAATTAAACGACGCATTGATACCAGTCATAGAACACACGATAAACTTTTATTTATTTCGTGTAATGGTACGCATATGGCTGAAAGAATAAATTATCAAGGAAATTAAAAATAGCTTAAATAAATCTGAACAAGTTTAGTATTATTCGTGTTTTAAATAAGAAATGACGAAATGCTTTTGAAAACAGCAAGTGGCTTTTCGCTCTCTCGTCACGTTCAAATGGAAGGATACCTGAATTTGGGTCAGCGATGACGTCATCGACCAACCTCCCTAAATTGCCCCCCACCCCTCCTNGAATGGAAGGATACCTGAATTTGGGTCAGCGATGACGTCATCGACCAACCTCCCTAAATTGCCCCCCACCCCTCCTTCTTTTTGACCCAAACTCGCATAGCCAGAAAGCGAGCACTTTGGATTTTTCGTATTCGATCCGAATGAAATGTTATCTTGTTTCTTCGAAAACGGTTCTACTCGGGCGATAGAACCCGTTTCGGTTGGCCGGTACTCTCGCAAGGGCGAGGAAGGATGTTAAGGTCGATATTTACACACGTATCACGTCCGCCTTGGCCGTTATGACCGCCTCGCGCAGCTTGCGTTTATCAGGAAAGAAAATAACAAACATCGTTTTTCTTCATGTGGCGCCCTCGCATTTTTAACGTCGCATTAAAAAATACAAGTTTAAGCGAGATATTTATATGTAGTGGTGTCAGTAAGTCCACAGAGGTTAACAAACAACTTCATAGTTGTTTGTTAAATTACACGAAAAATATATTTTGCAAAATACTACAAGAATTAATTCCATGATATTATAATAGTGTTTAGAAAAACAGAGTTTTGTCAAATATAGTGATATCTACATAAAGTGACACATTATTATATANTATTATAATAGTGTTTAGAAAAACAGAGTTTTGTCAAATATAGTGATATCTACATAAAGTGACACATTATTATATACAGATATATAAAGATAATGGTCGGAGTGAGAGCAGAGTTAAAGAATTTCATCCATTAAAGTGAGAGCTATACGATTATTATATTATACATATAAACTGAATTTTACTTTCATCTAAATGTGTATTATTTAATGCAACTGAAGTGAATTGCAGTTTATATTATGCTGTAAGCTACTTTCTTATTTACTGAGTACAAGATATTTCTACCTGTGCTGTTTGTTTCGGTGGATATTTAACAACTGGAATACAAACGACATTTATATTCATGTTGCGATAACTATGTTAATTATGTCATGACGTTTTTTTTGTAGAAAGTTATATGTAGTCTATACCACAGTGTAAAATCATATTGGATGTTCCTAGCAGTTAAATAAACAATCGTATTATGGAAAATGCCAAAACAATCATTACATTCAATCACGGACATTTGTCTGTTTCTTAATATGCACTGGAATAAAACAAACATTGCCTCTGATTTAATACTGTAACTTTATTTCTTGTGAATCAAGAACCAATTGTCTACATATTTGTCATTGGAGTATATTAACGTAGTACAATAATTCGCTGAAAAACAAAGCAATTTACGAGCTTTTGAAATTTTTGTTACTAGTTTTTTGGCTGCATAGGGCATAAAAGTTAGTTTGTTTAATTTTGGGGGTATTATTGTTTATATCTGATTAAGTTTTGCGTATGTGGCACCACTCCCAGACAAAGAATGAACTTGCCTACATAAAATATTGGGTGGCCTTTATTAAGATTCTCGTTAAATAAATAAATAATAATAAACTCCACAGAATAAGAGGTTTTATTAGAGAACGACAAACCTGCGTGTTCGGTGCAATATTTATGGAATGACGTTCACAATACAGTTGGCCAATATCTCTTGCTCATAATGATTAAAAAATAGACTAAGAGAAAGAAAAGTACGCAACGCGGGGAGAAAATAATTCCAAGCAATATAACCTTCGTGGATTTTTCATGAATATTAGTACTGCTTTTACGTAGCTATGCATCCAATATTTTGTTGTTAAAACAATAAAGTAGTGAACTTGTTTTGTTGTATGTTTAAATTAACGTTCTTCTTTCTTTTGGTTTTTATTTTCGTTTATACGTGTTATTTATATCCGATCACAGAGTAACATATAGCTAATTCTTTAGTACTCGACTTCTCTATATTAATGGAAAATTTTGTTCATTCATTAATAGATTAATCTGTAGGGAATTTTTTCACCTCCAGTTGTGTGATTTTTCGCTAGCTGATTCTACGCTCTAAGGAATCATTCGAACATTTACGTTAGTGTACACGCACAGTAGTAGAGCGTGAATAGTGTTTAATATTACTATATGTGTACTATGAGAGCGTTCCTAATTTTTCTCAGGTAGTAGTGGGGTGGAGAGATTTTGACGGCTCTTTACAGTGAGGTCTTGAGAGCCGTTGAGGGTGAAGCGAGGTGAGTACGGAGCAGCGCCGGAATGCAAGAGCGGGGAAAACGGGATATTCCAGGGAAGATCCCGCCGACCAGCAGCATCGTCCGGCACTACTTCCACGTGCAAAAATCCGGGAGTGATCCCAACGAGAATCGAACCCGGTTCGCCTAGGTGGGAGGCAAGTTGTCTGACCACTTCACAACCGCGGCCCCCTCAGGAAAGAGTATAACGTGTAGGGAAGTACCGACTTTGTAAAGTAGCATCGCTCCTCATTTATGGTATTATCGTCGTGTTATTCAAATAAACATTCCATTCAAGAAAAATTACTAGGAATATTTCATTCTTTATTACCTTTAGTCAGTGCAAGCAATTAATTTATGGAAATAATTGGTGCGAGGTTATGTGAGAAATATTGCCGTGGGTTTTGAGGAGTACGGCTCCATAATCGGAGAATAATTCCATGAAACAAACGAAATGGACACTTGGCTTTTATCGCTTAAATAAACATATTTAGACAATGACATTAGCGCGGAACCGAAATGGGCGTGCTCTCACATCCAAGTCGCGAGATATATGCTCGGAAATTTACTCTCGCTAGCAAATCTCATACAAACGCCGCGTGCCTCCGCTGGCTCCTCGAGCATGCGTGACGCGAACTCAAGGCGATGCTCGCGCATTGTAGTCTCATACCCAATCTAACGAGATGGCGTTTATTTCTATAACTGTATTAATCACGATGTTGTAGTGTCGGAATGGATCATCCTATAAATGTTAAATCTCTGTGTCCGTCCTGGTACCCCGTGTGTCGGTCTGAGTTAAGGTTCCCGTCTACCTGGAGCTTTCTTCCACGGTTTGAAACCGAGAAGCGTGGGAGCGATAAGGGCGACACTGCAACGTGCATCAAGTGCACCATCGCCGCTAAGCGCAAGGCTCTGAACTCGCGTGCAGTGTTTGTATATGTGAGACGTCTTTTAGCGGAGACCCTATTAATTTTTTGATGTAAAGTATTTAAGGTAAGATCAATGCAGAACCACATTTAATATGTTTCAGTGCATCTGACGCATATATTTAAAGATACAACGTTTAAAAAATTAGTTTTTAGCCACTTAGGAGTACTCTGAAATGGTGTTTCTAATTTACGAGATGACTTGGAAGCACTCCACAGTTCTCGTCTGAAGTGTGTGTTCTTTCCTTAGATCAGCTAGTTGCACGCACGTTGAATAGTTTCGGTTGAAAATCGTGTATTTCGAACACACTGCAACGCAGTTCAAGCCCGAGGGTTGCGGGAGCCTTGCGGACGTATTCACGTTAAAGATGCTTCACAATTGCTATTAAAAATTAACGTGTATGATCCATTTACGGTTACTTACACTTTTATGAAGATCTGCTAAAATTCTCCTTTCAGTATATTTCTCTGCCTCATGCAAAAAAAAAGCTCAATATAGTCGAGAACATTACACCAAAGCGAAAACGCGCCGCATTCATGCGCACTCGGAGTAATAATATTTTGTATGAGTACTATTACTTACTAGGCATTACCAGCAAACCTATTTCATGTATATATTTATTCTTACTGATCTCAAATAAAGTATTATAATTTATGGATAGAATACAATTAAAAGTTCTATGTAACAAATAACTATGTACTTTTACGTCAGCACCAGTATAAAACGCTGTTGATGAACGACACATCTAGGAAATACCAAGCACGTCATACACGGTGGTGATTTTTCAAAGGTTTGATTCAAAAAGTGTGAAGAGATCGCGTATGGACTATAGACTGGTGTGGTTGCAGCGCTGTTAGGCTGCAGGGGGCGGAGCTGGAGCGCGGAAGGGGTGGAGGGGTGTGACTCGACCGAGGAGGCGGCCTGGCAACTCCGCCCAG
The DNA here is from genome assembly GCA_002778355.1 of Clitarchus hookeri. Taxonomy (NCBI): domain Eukaryota; kingdom Metazoa; phylum Arthropoda; class Insecta; order Phasmatodea; family Phasmatidae; genus Clitarchus; species Clitarchus hookeri. The sequence continues at coordinate 166,394 of NQII01005150.1, read as the reverse complement.
GAAATTACGCATGCAGGTAACGGCACGGCGTCACGGCGGCATCTGTTGTGCTCGTGTGATAGCAGCAATTGTGGGACGCTGGTTGCCGCGGCGGGGGGAGGGGAAGACACCTTGCAATTACAAACGAGGAACCTACGGCGGCTGAGCTCGGCTCCTCTGCGGCGTTGCACGTCGCTACCTGGAGATGCGGGTCTACAGACCCTTGTCGAACGTGACTTGTTTCATATATAAAACACACACGCATATTAAATAACTGTTACTACTTAAACCTAGTGCAATCAGTTGCCCTCAATTTTTGATTCCGTGTTAAATCTGTAAGCATCTTCAAAACCTCCTAAGTCAACGCCACGTCATTTTGCTAATATTTAAAATAATGAAACCTCCTACCCGTTTTCTGTGATCTCTTGGGTGATTTGCTTAAACGGAGATACAAATATTTCAAGTAAGCTAATGATATATGCACTGAAGAGCCAAAAAAAAATGGCACACCTGCCCAATATCGTGCAGGGCCCCCGCGAGCACGCAGAAGTGCCGCAAGACGACGTGGCATGGACTCGACTAATGTCTGAAGGTATGCAGGAGGCATTGTGTTCTGCGCCTATTTGAGAAAGGATTGCACGTCTGTCACGTTTAATGATTCTCGTCACTCGTCGTTTGTCCCGTTCGTTCAGGATCTTTTTCCGGCTGCAGAGATGTAGAAGATTTGATGTTTTACCGGATTCACGATATTCACGGTACACTCGTGAAATGGTCGTACGTAAAAATCCAAATTTTATCGCTACCTCGGAGATGCTATGTCCCAGCTCTCGTGCGCCGACTATAACACCACGTTCAAACTCACTTAAATCTCGATAACCTGCCATTTTAGCAGCAGTAACCAGTCTAGCAGCTTTGCCAGACACTTGTTATCTTATATAGGCGTTACTCTTATTGGTTCCATACCTCTGTTATTTGCATACGCACGCCTATACCAGTTTTTTTTTTGGCTCTTCAATGTATGACGTACGCATATATCTATCGTTATGAACTATGATCAGGCCTTGGCTGGACGGCCTGCCTGATCACTCCTTCAAACATTTATCAAGGACACGAGCCGTGATTGCCGAAATACCTTACGAAAGGCAAAGTAGCAATCCCCTCCACCGGCCAGTAAACGGGGCCGTAAACTTACACAATTCACCCGATATAGTACAGCGTGACCCAATGAACGGTGGTCTTTTATCATCGGAGCATCGAACCAAGAAGACGTGTGGGGATGGGTGTGTCCGACCGTCACTTACCACCGCCTGAAACCAATCAGGTTATAATCAAGAAGTGGCGTGGTATTATGCATTGTTATAATTAATAAGCTAACATCCGGTTAATACTTTTAATACTAAGACTACGCGGATACTGCGCTAAGGCAGTCTCTTTGACAGCACAAGGTGGCTTAACATGCATTCTGTGTAGTCGCATTTCATTACTGGCAGAAAAGATTTCTCAGGCAGTCGACAGCGGAGTAGGGACAGACAATGAAATGTGGTGAGGAATCATCCCCACGTTTGGGCAAAACTCAACGGCTCTTAATTTTGCGTCAGCTGAGCTTGGAATAGAACACGCATCTTTCCGAAATTGAGCCAAGTGTATTACTACTGCCCCACTTTGATCGATATGCAGCAGTAGAAGGAACAAATATTAACCACGTTCAGAAGGAAAGCATAACACAAAAATTGTGATAAGATTTTAGGAGATGTGACTGATTGCAGTGATTCTTTGCAATGATTGCAGTATAAGTGGCAGTGTACCTTTTCCGTTGTACCGGATGACCCAAATTAATACTTACACTCCTCTAACCGGAATAACAGAGAATCTATTATATACAATATAACGGGACTGCGTCTATTTGACCTTCGTCTAATGCATGCTAATTTAGGAAAACATATTTCCAGACTCAATATTTTAACGTAAATTGGGAAAACTATCATTTTACCCCAGTTGAGTCGCCCAGTATCAAAATTAGAACGTCCTGGACGCTAGTTGCATATTATAAAGCACGAATAACAACACACCGTTTACCAAAAATTGGATACGAACAACAATGTTGCGTGTTAACGCATTTATAATAGAATTTTTTATTATAAGTAAGTGAAGATATATTCTAAAAGCAAAAACTTTGCTTTCAAATGGTGTTATACTTTTCGACAACCCCACAATAACCGTTGAGATATCATATCTTAAGAGAAAATCGTTTCTAGNACCGTTGAGATATCATATCTTAAGAGAAAATCGTTTCTAGACACGCTGAAACGAGTACGAAGGAGTGGCTATGTAGGGTGGAGATGAGGAATACACAATACCCTATCACAATATTATTACTGAATAAAGTTTTTGATTCTGTAATCTCTCTGTTGGTTTTGAAATACATTTTTTATTCGATGACTTATAACCACTTCCCTTTAGAACTGAATACATAAATGAAATGCTATAAGAAAAAAATAGCTGTCATTTTACATTTGGGCCCCGAAGGTTTAAATCTGTACCACTTACTATTTTTTAATTTTTTGGAAAATGTTGAAAAATATACTTTCACTTTCTTCATCCTTGTGAACTGAGTCAATTTTTTTTCGTTAGTAGTAGTACAGTAATGCCTCTATGGATAGATTTATTTTTAATTTTCACATTTACCAATGGAATTAAACATCAGAAATTTAATTTCTTTAATTTTGACTGCGATGTGTTTCGCGAACAAAATAACCTATCAAGATTGTTCCGCGTGAAAAAGAAAACTTGTACATCTGAAATATTATTTAGTTGGTTGGAAAAACATTTATTTACAGCCCTTCCACGCGTTACGCCTGAAGTAAGTCAGCCTACGCTCAATGTCGACGTGAAAAGGCGCGGGGTTCCGGGGACGCCGCTGTGGCACGCGGGGGACGCAGCCAGACGCTAGGAACACGAGGCAAGGCGTTCAGAAACATCTGCGCCGGCACTCGGCGAGAGTGGAAGCATCGTCCGAGTGAAGGGTGTTCTCGCTACTTGCCAACGCAACGCCGTGAATTCCGCAGCAGATCCCACGCGTCGCGTCTCCTTGTTTTCGGGCTGTATACAGACGTGCTGGGTGCGTTTGTAGGGGTGACACGGGGATGGGTTGAGCAACGCTCCCCCCTCCCTTCACCCATTCGCACTATCTGGAGGGATGACGAGGTTGCGGGCGACGCCCGAGACAATCCCCGACTGTAAAACGGGGTTGCCGTTCTCGCCTTGTATCCTTCACCCTCCGAGAAAGAGTGAAACAAGGGGGTTGGAAGGGCAGAGAGAGGCGCCTGCAATACGCTTGGCGCCCAATCCCGGAGCTCGTGTTACATTACCCTACCCACTCCTTCACCCATCTTCACAACTCCCTGCCTAGTACCTCTTTTTTTTTCCCCTCCAGGATCCGTCTGGTTGTTCCGTCCCGGTGCCTTACCCCGCCATAAACACCCCCTGAAAAGGGGTTCTTTTCAAGTCCATCCCACACCCAGACACCCCCTTCGCCCGCACTGATTCGCCGAATACGACGTTATTGGTTCTGGCTGGCATCTCCAGGGCGCCACGGGTCTTGATGCGTCGCGGGATTGCCTAAGGCGCAAGGCGCGAGGCAAACTCTTACTCACGGCCAGCACAAAAATATATCCCCGAGTCCTGGCTTCGCTTTGCTCATCGCGTGCTGCGAAGTGGTTTTCAGGCTCGTAAACCATCGCGTCTGTTAAATCAGGACTACCGTCAACTAAAAGAGATTCACCAGAATTTGAACAAGTGTTCTAATCAGTCCTACTATGCAATGTACAAAAAAAATGTATGTACGTTTTTATTGTACTTCATTTTTAAAGTACATTATTGTATTTTATTTGTATTGTAAAATACACAATTTGAAATGTTATTGAGGAATATTTGCGTATCCTGTCGAAAGAATCGTTATTATGAAATAAAATTAGTACCTAACAGTGAATTTAGCTATGGAGAACTTGCCCAGTTGTCATATTAGTATGTACGTAATTATGTAATTATGAATGCTTGTGTGTTCATAAATTTAGTAAAATAATACAAAATAATTTGTGAATACACACTCTTCCCTAACCTTTGAAGAAATTCTTTTTATTTGTAATTACAAAAACGTTTATCTTAATTACCACTAATCACGTTGTTAATTATGAAAAATTCGAGTAGGTAATTTAATCTTTAATACAATCAATCTTTGCTGTTTGCAAAAATATTTATCGAATAAAAAAGCATTTTGAGTTTTAAAAAATTGGTAATTGGCGCAGATTGTAATACATTCACTAAAGCTTTCTCTTTATTCAATTTATTGATGCGTTATTTCGCTCCATGAACACTACAAAACATTGATTTGAATACTACCCTTCGACTGCTTTGCAGCGAAACTAATCTTGCCTTTATTTTCAATATTCCTTTTATTTCCAGTTTGGTGCCTCATTTCTTTCGATTTATTTCCCAGATTTTTCCTATGGAATAACGAAAAAATTATACTAATCATTTAATAAGTATTCCGAGGTGGTTTTTAATTGACAGAGAATACATATGACATAGTCTATTGTAAATACAGAAATTATTTCTAAAATACCTGAATATTTCCTATTGTAGAAAAAAAGTGCGGTACTGCTGATCCCTGCAAATAACGTTAGCCAATATAAGATAAGGTAAACCGCAAGTTTATTGTTTATAAGTTTCCTAAATATTTTATACTTGTCACAAACGTTATATAGCTATAATAAAAATTTTAAGCAAGCATTTGTGTATTTTAAATAGCCCGGATTATTTTCAGCATGCAATTATAAGTTTTATGTAAAATGAAATGTTTAAACTGAAGTATTGTACTTTTTATGATGTTGAATTTTGTAGAGCTAGACATAAAGACAATTTTATAGTTAATATTTTGATTATTATAATGTGCGTAATACCAATAATTAATCAATATTTAATGAAATTTAAATCAAATATATAAAAATATATATTTTTGAATTACTAAATTATTTTCTGCAACGCGAACAACAATTTTGGTTACAATAATGTGACGTGTTAAGGCTTAGGCGGTATGTTATAATCTCTGGAGCATTTATTTATATTTTTGATTTACATTGACAAATATTTTTAGCACTAACATCAAAACATTTTAAAAGTAACTTGTTCATCTTGAGAAAAGATACTGATGGGTGGGATAGTGTTTGCGGCATACACGCAACAAAATAACTACATTCATGGTACGGGTGCCTTTCCAGAGGAAAGGAGCCAGTTAACAACTCTGAACAAAATCCGAACGGATGCGCGTGTTATCTCAACACTCGTTAGGTTTCTCGTCGAGTACATTATAATGGAGGCTACAATTCACCATAACTGCGGAGTTCAAATTAGATCAATGATAATAGACGTTAACGACAGCTGAGCCTTGATAAAATAGACCTGCTGGATGCAGTAAACTACCCAGTGAGAAACTTGACATTGGGAAACCTTGCCTTCCGTCAGAAGTCGCGGCACGGATCAGTGGATGTCCGTGATGGTGTCCTGCTATAATCCAGCCCACACAGCTTGAACATTCACTCGTAGTTCCTGCTTGTTTGGTGGAACGGGTGGAGTCACAACAGAGCGGTCAGTAGCATCCCACAAATTCACAACTTGAGATGGGTCCGACGATTCAGCTGACCACAACAGAGTTTCCATGGCTTCTAGGCACGCTCATAAGATGACAGTAGTACGAGGTCGAGCGTTTTCCTGTTTTAACAGAGCACTGGCATTGACGTTCACAAATACCAGAACCATTTGTTGCAGGATCTTATGAACTCTGGGATGTCAAAGTGCCCACGACGTTCACAAATGCCAGGGCTATTGGTTGCAAGAACTTATGAATGCCCCGCTGGGATGCCAAAGTGCCCGCGATGAAGACAAATTATGATCGGGCATCATAAGCAATCCCACCGCACACCATGACACCAGGCTGACTGCAAGAGTGATATATGTCAAACAAACCTTTCATTCCGATGCTGCCCGCGTTGCCTCCACACGAGATGGCGTTGGTCGTCGCCACCAAGCCGATAGATGGACTCGTCACTGAAGATTACACGCTGCCATCCTGCACTGCAATCTATGGCGTCGTTGATGTGGTGCTAAGGGCGGTCGTAGTGACTGTCTGCGTGCATGTACGTAGTTCTGCGTTGTACAGCCGTATGCAAACGAGACTGGTGCTCACGAGATGCTGAAAGTTTGGAGGATTGTCCAGTCGTTACGGTTGCGGCTCTTCGCGCATGTTGGACAATCCAACGGTTCTCCCTCAGTGTGGTGCGTGGCTTTCTTCCACATTCTGTGTGTCGTGTGTGCGTGCGTTTCTCTACCCAACGGTGCCAACAACGTGCTACGGTAATATCAGCACGACAGGTATAGAATGCAACACGAATAATTGCTACAATGCGACCCCTCTCAAACGCGTCCACATGTTTGAAGTGCTGTCTAACTCGATTCCTTAGAATACTACACTATGAAGCGGTCAGGATGGAAAGCTTGCACACCAGAATTATCTTAATGTGTATAGTTAGGCAGGTACAGTAAAAACCCCCGCCCTTGCTGACGTCAATTGAACGACCGAGCATGAAAAGTGACTCATCTGAATGTCTTACATTGTCAAACCTATCCCCCACGTTTCATTCCTTTAGGTTGCCTCCTTGAGGTGTAAAAATTTTTATGACAATGAGTGTATACACACATAAAAACACACACATATAGTATGTATATATTGTTCGTCAATTAAATGCCGAAACTGCGGGAGGTGATTCCTTACGAGAAATAAACACGAAAATATAAAATACATTATATACCAAAACGGAATATTAAAGGAGATATGAGCCTATGAAAATTAGGTTTTGGAAACGTGTTATTGCCGAATGCCTTNTACCAAAACGGAATATTAAAGGAGATATGAGCCTATGAAAATTAGGTTTTGGAAACGTGTTATTGCCGAATGCCTTGTGCAACGCCTACAAAGACCGCAGAATAAAGGTGACTTATGCTTCCCATGTTGCAGAGACACATGCGCAATGCTGGCTGTCCTCGGTCTGTGCGCACTGTTCGGCTTAAGGAAGTGATACGACAGCAAATCAACGACATGCCCTCCGCCAGTCACGCTCCATAGCGCACCAAATGGGCGTGTGTCCCATTAAACTGTGTGGGACGTACTGTGGGTAAATCGCCACCAATACTACCGCTGGCAGAAAGTACAAAGCACTCAAGCGAAAATACGTTTTCAAAAGCAATTTTTAACATGCCCGTATNATACTACCGCTGGCAGAAAGTACAAAGCACTCAAGCGAAAATACGTTTTCAAAAGCAATTTTTAACATGCCCGTATCTCCTTTAACATTCGGTTTAGGTATACGCTGTCCTATATTTTCGATTTTTTTTCCCTTAAGGAATCACCTCCCGCAGTTCGGGATTTTAACGTCGCGAACATTTTGTATGTATTTAAAAAAGTATATTTTGTAAGAAACGATAATTTAATGTTTATGATTAATCGTGAAACATGCAAACACTAAAACATATGCAAGCATAAATATTTATAAAGTAAAAAAAATATTAAAAAGAAATGCAGAATTTTACTCATCAGGCGTGTGTAAACGCCGGAATTTTTGTGACAGCACGTTGGCTTCCGTTGGGTAACTGAGGGAAAACAAACGGAGCAGCGGCGTCTGCTAAAGAAAGGGAAGCGCCATCACTCGTTACCGCGGGCAGGATCTGCCCCTGACGTGCAACGCTATCTGACGGCGGCGATCGCTCATTAAGGGCGGGCTGCCGTTGATGCTGGAAGGACCTAGGAGGGGTGGTGGTGGGGAAGGGCCCGGCGCCCCCGCAATTAGCAAGCCTCTGCGATGCCAGCCCGTGTTTGCCTTGGCGCGGTGAAACAACAANCGACCAACATCATCTCATCACCGACAACGGCCCCTCTCCGGAATGTTATCGTTCCTCCAGTCCAGCGCTTCGTTGTGTAGCGCTCAACCGCCAAGTCACGCGCGTGTTTGCCTTCCATTCTGCTCTCTATTTACGTACCCTACTTGGGCGTCATTTTTCGTTTGAACGGCTTTTGCCTAGACGGCAAAGTACTTTACTTACGAGACCGCGAATCACAAATAAACGCTACAGAGATTAGCTGTATTTTTTTTATGTCATGGACGCCAACATAGATAAACGAAGAAAGAGGAATACCACATTATTTTTTACTAAATATTTTACCAAATTGATATATCTCTGCCGAACAATTCCTGACGCCTTTAGCAAAGTTGTAGAAAAAATTGTTATCTAAACACCTCGCCTCCAATTTTTTTTTTTACAGTTCTCCTATGTTGGTTTACAAAAATCTGTAAAATGTAATTGACTTGAATGGAGTTAAATTACGTCCCACGCTCTACTAAGTGCACCTGTCACCAAAATTAAATTTTATTTAATTTGTACGTAATATCGTTACAGTTGTAGACATTACTTGTGAGTACCATTTTCTCATAAATTAAAATTTTATATCGCACTAGCTGACCCGGCAAACGTTGTTTTGCCATAAAAAGTATTTCTAGTGATTATAGTATTAGAAAAAAATAACTATAACTTATTGTAAGTGTGTGAGGATGTGGTCTATAAGTGGAAGAGGCATGGAGCTCTGTGGACGATGACGGAATATAAAATTAACAAAACACCAAACATTTATAATTTTAATTCATAAAAATTTATTGAAAAATATATAATTATTTACGCAGCAAAAAAACAATATCAAACCTTAACGCAGTAGAGTGTACAATATTTGTTGTCATGACATCTGTAGCTAATACAAATAAATTACTAATATCGCTATAAAAAATAAGGGTTGGTGGTAGAAGGGTGAAAATTTAGGAGGGTATGTATTTTCATTTTTGCAGGTCAAAATTACATTATTAGTGTTTTGTGAGGTACAAATAAAATAAACGAAAAAATATACGGAAAATTTAACTGAAGCAACAGAAAATTTACTTCTTAAATCATACATTTAGTAAAATGTTGCAAAATATTGCTCTTTTACAAATCAAAGAGTTAAGCATAAATTTCCTCATTTTAAGGACCTTTTAAAAATTACAGAAACATTTCGTAGCGGGGTTTCAAATATTTCTTGAAGAAACGCATTGGCTAGTAAGTAGTTGAGTGTGAATTATCTCATTTCGGTAAGTAGGTTGATTCTTATTATTTGTATGTTCGTAAACCAATAATTTATGATTTTGAGAAGCCATTATACAAAATATATGTGGTCTAACTTTTTTTATGCAAGCAAAATACACTTGTATTAAAGTTTACCAAATGAACAATGAGTATTACATAAAATATAAATAATTATTATTTTCGTAGCTAGCGACATTAAGAACTTGCAGAGGAGAAACATACGCTTATTTCGTGAACTTTAGCTTCACACTCCAGCAAAATGACCTCATTGACCAGCAAAATGACCTCATTGACCAGCAAAATGACCTCATTGACCAGCAAAATGACCTCATTGACCAGCAAAATGACCTCATTGACCAGCAAAATGACCTCATTGACCAGAAAAATGACCTCATTGACCAGCAAAATGACCTCATTGACCAGCAAAATGACCTCATTGACCAGCAAAATGACCTCATTGACCAGAAAAATGACCTCATTGACCAGTAAAATGTTGGAACACCGTTCCCCTATCAGTGTCCGGAAACCTACTCGCTGAACGGCAACGCAGCCAGCAATGAGCATTTACAGCATGCAGTAGCCAATCAGACACAATTTCCGTTCCCAGAGACTCGCATAGCCAATCAAAGGATGGACACTCCCACATGAAAGGAGCCGTTGTGACAAGTCGTCTCTATGAACTGATCAAATCCGATAGAGTTTTTTATATTACAAGTTTGCAACTTGCATCACTTCACATGTCCGCCACAACCCAAGCGTCATTAGGCCTTTATTTGACACTGTATATTATGAGATACAAATATAATATGCGAATTCGAAATTAAAAATTAGAAATCTTTATTCCCAAGCGTCAGCCGAATGTGTATCGATATCTGAAATGTTAGTACCATGATGTCGATGAGGTTCGGGTTATATTCCAGGCCATTCTTTACAGAACTTGTAACAAAAATTATATAATCTCTATTTGTGCCGTGCTCTTGGTATACAAACTTTGAACTAAAAAAAAAAATTTGGCGATAGTAGCACTCCTGGTATACGATTTCGATACTTCAACCTACCACCACGACACGTTTCAAGTTTGCCAAAACTATAAAATTATGTGAGGAAAAAAATTTTCTCACCAAAGAAATTAAAAAAACGCCGGATGAATCTGTTTGCACGGCGGAGTGGAGAACTTTGTATATAAGGTCGAAACATTTATCTCTTTGGAGATGCGTGTTAAAGGGTTAGCAGTCAGTTTGTCTCATTTACATAGAGCACTGATATATATTCCATGTGAAAAGTTGAGTGCGTTAACGGTATATATTCCATACATTGTTACTTCCAAAGTTTACGAAGCCCTGCTAAAAGCTCTACTTTCAAGTTAATCCTCCACCTCATCCAAACAAAGCTAAACTATGTCTACAAAATTACACCAATAAGACAACGCACCGCATTGGTCCGCATTCTTTTTACTATTATTTTATCTGAAAACTATTTCTTTATAGGCCTTATAAAAAGCGTGAAGAAACTGCGAAACGACTATAGTAATTTTTCCTTCGTTTCGAGTGGCTCGCGGAAAGGTTTACGTTTGTATCCGTTTTGGCATTTGCCGATCGTTGTATCTTACTGAACAAATCAATACACTATTAGAAATTTCCGTATAAATTAGGGACATTTTTACGAATACGTGCCGTAAGTGTACGGAAACGCAACCTGCAAAGACGGAAAACGGAGATGGGCTCCGTAAATGCAATATACGGAAAGTCTCCGCGTTTCCTACTCGCTTCAGGTTCCGGTAACGAGCAATGTCGAGTCTATACGAGGCTTTCTTCGCCACTGTGACCAGAAAATTAGTTTCTGCGGCAGTCGCGATATCCACGCTGCTTAAAACATATTCCTTCAAACACTAAAAATAGTATCAGGCGTGTGCAACTTTTAGCAAATTCTTAAACTTTACAAACTTTAATATACGCTTAAAAAAGTTGCTTTAGTCATTAAATCAAATACTGAAATTATGCCTGCAATAGTACAAAAAGAATGCAGGTGAACGGTTAGAAAAACAGGAGGTACAGAAACATAACGAGAAAATTTACGGACATGTTCCGTGAATTCCCGGAAAGTTATGTGAATTTTACGGAATGTCCGTTTTTTGAAAGCAACGCGTAATTAATTTACGGAGATATTACAAAGATTTATGCAGAACGTTTTACCAGCTTTTTTTTCGTTAAATGAGTGAGCATTTTTTAACAGTTTAGGTAGAGAAATAGAACGCGGGCCTAGCAAGAACACAAAGTTTCATCAAACATCCAGCATCCTTCCTTGGTAAGAAAGCGTGCACTAAAATCAAACCGCAACTGCAGTAGGTATTACCTAAAGTGGTTTCGTCCTGGTTACCAAAGTACAATAGTCTCAAGTACTCAGGACTTGGGAGCACATCAAATCACAAAGTGTTCGAAAATCTTACACGATGTAATTCAGTGTAACATTGCGTCAACGTGTACAGGAGCAGTGAATTTAAGAATGAGAGTTGACATTTGGAGCTTGGAGCGAAAATCACTTAAGATCCATGGCTGGGAGATGTTTAGAAACGGTTAATAGAAAGAGAATTTCGCAAATCAGCTACAATCGCTCTGTCCACGAAACCTGATGCGGACGTCAAAAGAAGTTGGTATAATTTTATTTCCCATTTATCAACGCATTTATTTATTTTCTTTTATACTTAATTTTTATGTAAAAGAATATAACATATTACGTATTATTTGAAAATATATTTATTTTGGGATAAGATAACTAGTTTACATTTTGCTTCTGTGAAAAGCTAATCTGCAGTTGGTAGGAAACTTTTATTACATCAACCATCAAAAAATCCCTTCAACTCATTTTACTTACAAAAAGGTTGGATTATTCATAATTTTGCAAGGTGTATGATATCCTCATCTTCGGTTTGTACTACAAATCTGCCGATACCACACCACTTCTCGGTGGAGTAGGTGGAGGTATGCTTTTACGCACATCAGTTGCGCTGGTACCCACCCCGGAAGGAGGGTGGGTAGTAATAGGGAAGTTATTGCGGTCATTACTAAATACTCGCTTTAAAAATAACTTATCTATCATATCTTTATCCACATTACAATTTAGCACCTTTCATTTAGCTCTAGAAAGTTGTAAAAGGAAAACACAGGCCAATCCAAGATCCGTGTTTAATCTATTCAAATTAATTCACTGCCATAGCTTACATGGAAAAAAAAAGTATCTATTTATTCAACAAACCAGCACACAGTAGAATTCCTTACTTTTGATCCAAGCACCAACATTAGTGAATGGCTAACAGGTAGCATTTAAGATTCGCCAGAAATTTAGTCTGAATTTAACAAAATCAATAAAACGGGAAGAAAGAGGAAGATTTTCCTTGAGAGACTAAATGAGTCTCCAGCCTGTAGAAAAAAAATCAAAATTTGCTACCGTAAAAATTAAATTAATTAACGTCATGTTACTGTAAGCGTTATGAATTAACTTTAAACGAAGACTAAACTAATTGTACTTATGTTTGACTAACGTATCCGCGAATGCCGTCTCCAAACAGCGATCAGATTGTTCGTGTATATTCGAGACTCGGCCTGCAGATATCATTATACTTAATTCCATGTCCGAATTCCACTCGCACGCTAAACAAAACGCTACGGTCAGTTGCGCATCATTACAATGGAAAATGTAAAAACTTAAAATTCGCCACCCTAGGCGGGGTCCAAAGGCCCGCACCCGAATTCAGCAGCTGCAGTTCGCGACTACATCCTTCACTCGCACCCACACGAACTGAACTTCTGTGAGCTCGCCGACCAGGGAGCCTCGAACGCCTCTCTCGACATCTGAGGTCAGCAGAATTGCTTGCAGTGTATCCCGGATATGGCCTCTATCCAGTAACACTCCTAACAACCGGGCAGGCCAGGCCGGCTGCTTGCAGGACTTAACAATCGCGACACGAGAGAGGCATTGAACACGCGGATAGCCTCATCACCAAACACAAACGCAAGGCCAGATAACTCGGTAAAGGGGCTCCTTCCCAGGCACCTAGCCTTGCAGCTGCTGCCTCAGTGCCGAACGAGAAATTCAAAAACCACCAAAATTCTATGCGAACCGTTCTTAACTTTTCACAGCCGCGACAATATATTTCGCATTTAATAACGAAAATTATTTGTATTTACATGAAAGTAGATGTTTAACATTGAAGGTAAATATAATTATTTCGTTCTGCCTTATATTAGTTGAAATTTCAATTTACGTTACCTTATAACCCAGAAATAACTAAATTATTTGTAGCGATCGTTACTTGGTGTATCTTTTGGTACACCATTAATGGTCGTTGTTTCTTAACTTTATGTATTGAAATTATACGCATGATTATTTTCAAGGCACTGCTGAGTGATCCAGTTTATTTCCTTAGTAATTCGTTTTTACGCATTGTACCCACGAGTGTGCAAACGTACTGGCTCATAATTGATTTCTAGCAAAACTAGAGAAAATAATAATAAAATAAATAAGCTATCATAGAAGATACTGCTTTGAGAATCTTTTTTCAACGTTTCCGTCTGCTGAGTGAAGAATAACACGAACTCAGACCTATCAATAATATAGCTAATACGCGGTATTTATAGAAGACGGAACACATAAGTAAAATGAACACTGATATTCACTAACTCATCATTAAGTAGTAAATTGATCCCGTAACTCTGTAGATACGTATTAGTCACTATACCGACACCAGCATGGGAGGACAAGGAAACTCAACTGATTGAACGTTTGCCTACACGTCAGCAGACGCAACACGCCGTACACGTGAAAGTGAAGTTCCTCGGTGTTCCTGAGAACAGCGTCGAGTTCCCACCACGACGATCCAGGGTTCGACATCCGGAGGAACCCAATAGGATTTTACGCACCTTGGTAATGGTTCTGGGCTTTGCTATTGGATAGTGGTTTTCCTCTGGTTGCTCCCGTTTCCTCCCGCTTCTCTATTCCATCGCCTCTTCACCCACCCATTTCCTCGCTTCGTGCGTTCTCCAGGCAGTTTATAAGGACAGACGTGTCCCTTGGAAAGGCAGCCGAGTTCAGTCACAGCTACCAACTTTGTGTATTTTCCATCATGGCACAATTCACAATATTTTCGAACGCTATGGAAAAATCTCACTGTGCGCGAGTACATGAAAAGTAAACCAAATAAAATAATTCGGATTACTTAATATGATTATATGGGGTATTTTTATTGAGTATATTCTCGAATTAACAAAACCATAAAATACAGCATTAGTTAATACAACATATCGATTTCGAATAAAAATGTTGGCTCTTTTAGAATAACAAAGTAGAGAAACTGCAAAATCTGCAAACATGTATTTTTTTTTAATTTGCAAACATTTATTATATGTAATTATGTAATAACAAAACTTATTTTAAGCAAATTTAATTTTGTTTCCACTCTGTCTATTTTTTTAATGTTACAAAGATATAGAGGGAATTATTTTGCAGTGTTAAACAAATGTTTTGGCATATTTTATTATTCCGCGGTTCATATTCTTATTTTATGTCAAACGTTGGAAATTTGTAAATCGAAAACAATAGGACTTATAAGCTTTTGTTAAATATTAAGGCTATCAAAGTTGGAGTTTATTATTAATAAATTAAAACCTATATAAAAGTACTAAGCAGTTCAATTATGTTATTTATTTTATATTTCAGCAATTCGCGCACTAAGAGACATTTGATAGTTCTTAAGGGCACTCCTTTATTTATCGGATTGTGGTTACTATTAATTTTACCGTGTCTTGTGCGTTTAATTTGTTCATTAAATCAAAGACGTTGTTAAGTTTAGTTGAATATTTTTTAATTTGTATTATACTAAAAGAGGAATAATATCGGCGTGAGTTGCTGCTTGTTTATTTGCATACTTAGTATAGTTCATTCACGGTTACTTCCAACTTTCCTGAATCCCTGATAAAGTTCTACATCCAAAATATCCCTCCACCTGATGCAAATAAAGCTTAGCCAAGTCTAGGAAATTGCACCAAAGGGACAACACGCCACATTTGAGCGCACCAGTATACATTTTGCATAGGAATTATTTATTACTAGGCGTTACCAATACACACATATTCCCGCTATTTTTATTCTTACTAATTATGAATTAAATATTATAATTAAAAGACAGAATAATAGTAAAAGTTTAATACATCCAAAATAAGACACTTTCATGTTGACAAAAGTATCAACGACCGCGATACGCGACATATTTAGCTAACAACCAAACACATCCTACATGGGGTAAATTTTCAAATGTTCGGTTCAAAAAGTGTGAAGAAATATTGAACAATNTAACAACCAAACACATCCTACATGGGGTAAATTTTCAAATGTTCGGTTCAAAAAGTGTGAAGAAATATTGAACAATTTATTCCAACAGTTATCCTTATAACGGTATCAGTAGAATCAGAAAGGCAGTGAAGCCAGGCTCTTTCGTCAAATGATCCAAGAATGTAACCATAGCTATCATTCCTTCTCTTTCTAACGGTGTAAAAAAAACCCTTAAGTGTGGCGTGAGGGTCAGAAGACAGTTTCTTGACTGTAAGAATGTGATGAGGCGTTAGCTAGCGTACGTCGATAGTTTTCCCGTACAGTTGTAGCACAAGCTTACAGAAACGCTCCGAGAGGCCAGGGAACCGTAACCAAAAACACCCGGAGGAAAATCTCAATGGCGTTGATACTCGAATGCTATTATTTTTTTCAATACATACCGTAATCAGGAAAGTCTGTATAGTATTTTGAGCTCAGGAATGCGACGTTTTATTCGGTTCAACTGCGCTGTTAAATTTCCCCGTAAATTCACGAAAATATTTACAGAAATGCTCAGTTTATTAATGGGAAGGCGATCCATGATTACGAAAAGCAGAGCTGAGTTCTGTAAATACAAAGTACTGAACGACTTAATATTATCTATAGTTTTGGGTTTCAGAAACGAAGATTGTCGAGGCGACCGGAAAATTTCTTCGCCACGGTAAGTAGAAAATTATCTTTGATGCGACAGTGCTGGATGACCATGTTACTAAGACATACTCCTTCAAACATTAAGAAGCAACACCAGGCAACTGTAACAGTTACCAAAACTTAAAAAAAACTGAAATACGACTTGAAACTAAAACTTGCGTACGTCACGTTCTTAGAAATAACACTATTATACGCGCAGTGGTACGAGAAAGTCTGGGATGGTGGCAGAGGTCACCGACTTCAAAAATGTTTTATTTGTGTTGATATTTCGCTCTATCATAAAATACTTGAATTATTTTTTTTCGTATCATGCACAGTAAAACACCCACTAAACGAAAATGAAAAGTTTTTTTCTGTAACATTTTTTTTCAAACAGGAACATAGGAAAAAATAAGTAAACACATTTACGGAGAAGTTACGTCAATTCGGAGAAACTTGTACGAAATTTACGAAATTTCCGTTATTGAAAAAACCACGTGTCTGTAATTTTACGGTGAGTTCTGGAGAATTTTTAACCGCACTCTTCCCTGAAATGAAGAAAAATACTATTTCACTCTGTGATAACTTACGGGTGATGAGGCAAATGTAGATAACGGCACTAGGCACATTTGGGATATTGTGTGTATTTTAGACATTTTTGGATTATTTGGTTACAAGAACCAACTTATGACGAGTGGTATCGGATGGCCAATGTTTAATGGTCTCGTATCATCCTTTACAGGTACTTGTTTCTTGGAATCTAAAATTAGTGCTTACAGTTTACCCAGCAACGAATTGCCACAATTATCTTCTAAAATTATACGAGTATTTAAAGTTTACGGAGTGAATTCCAAATTAACATCCTTAAATACGTAGACAAATATTTTATCCACTACGAATTAACTACCTACGTCACTCCTCTAAAATTAAGCACAATTCTGTAATTTTTATTTAGTAGTTTCGGTGCTTCATACTCTGGTTTCTATAATGCGATCTCCGTAACTCCCGTTTGTATGTAATCTGTTCACTGACTTTGCAAACTTAGTTAAAAAAAATAGATATTAACACGTTACTAATTTGTTACCCTAATCCAAATCGTACATTCATACCTTATAAAATTAATTATGACACATTCTAAATTGAGGTTAAAACAACGTTTCCATCGCATCACGTCATAAGGAAATGACAGAAAAATGGCTGATTACCATGACGGAATTGTATGTAATGTACAAATATTAATGTTCACCGCTGTCATTATCAATTAAACAATAACAATAACCCACCTACTATATTAAAACTGAAAACGCACAGCAAATGAATTAGAAAGGAGATGGAATAAGGGTCGTACGTTTATTTCACATGAATCGTTGCATTATACGCCAGATATAATTAACACGTTTTAAACCATTTCGGTGGCAAATTTGTGTCATGTGTAAATAACTCTACTGTTGCAAATAATTACTTTTTAAGTTTGTTCGCCATTTCATAAAACTCCATAATTGCACATAAACAGTGTTCAAATAAAGGAGAAGCATAAAATATGGCAACGGTTTTTCTCAAAAAATTTAAGTAAATAAAAAAGTGAAATATTTAAATTTTTAACTAAGTGTTTCACCTCGTTTAGTTATTCCTTTGTCTATCCATTTTATGAATATTGGTTCTATATTTGGGAGCCTAATGTTTTGCTGCATTAATATTTGCCCTTCCATTTTCCTGGAGACGACTATCCCATCAACTGATCCAATTTTCTGTTTTCTTGTTTTTCTCTTCACTGGTTGCCAATTCCACTGTTTTCATTGTGAACTGTTCCATCACAGTTTTAGTAAACCTATTTCATTTTCAAAATCATTTTCGTTATTTTCATCTGGTTTTATTTCGCCAAAGAGCTGTAAATCTTGTGATACACATAAAAACACACTTTGATTCGTTCTCTTTAAAGTTCTTTCTTTTGCTATTTTGGTGAAAAACTTATCGTATTACTCAATTTATTTGTTGTAGGGTGATAAGTGAACTACAGTGATGTTAGACGTATTGCCTATTTCACTACAACAACACTTAGTTTTCGGGTAGGAAATAATAATAGGAGAAATTATGTGTGCCAAAAATGTATAGCGCCCTCATATTATATAGAAAACAGTTTTTGGTAAAAACTGTTGATGGTTTATTGAGCGCTTTAGAAAGCCCTTCCTGCGATCAGACTTACGGTCTATTTTGTATAATTACGCCATTTGTGTTAATAACATTGCCGCAGGCACAATCTCTTTAGTCACGTATAGATCACATGTAACAGCGCAACCATTATCAACTTATATAACTTATATGCCAATTCGTACTCTTGTGTGCATAAAACAGACCAACTACTGCAGGTCCACAAATGTTAATGTTAAAGTTAATTTAAAACAACGTTAAAACATGGAACTTCTTTATCTTCATCACTGCCCACTTTGTTAATCAATTAGGAAAATTGCTTTTTCAAAGATTAGTTTCGAAAGTCATCTTCACGTCACCGTGAACAACGTTCACAGCCGTTAGTGCTTTATAATTACGCCAACGGACTAGTATATTAGATATTTGGAGGTGAACTGTTTTCGGTCACCATTTCCGTGACGTCTGGAGTTCAGAAAAAAAATGTGCTTGACGCTTGGTTATAGTCATGATCACAATCACTGTTTATATCGTCACCATCACTATCCGTAGTCTTCGCCAACATTATCATCGTGATCACAGTAATCAAAGTTAATATCGCCATCACCAGAGGATTACCCCCAACTATTCGGTCATCGTCTCGATCACCGTTATTACTGACCTCGTGATCATAACCAACACAATCACCACTTCGTCCAATGATATATGTGTATAGCACGGAAAGTGAAATAAACACATTAGGCATTGAAGGACTAGTGGTGTTCTCTACGGTGTTACGCAAGGACCACGAATTTCTGGGGTCAGGCTTAATATGAGTGTGTGATTTTTATATGAGTTTACGTGTTTTACTGGCATTCAGGTGATCCCCAGGCAATTTATCTATCAGGTAAAAATAAGGCGAAATTTATAAATCAATTGCGCGTGATTGAGATGGTTTTTAAAATATTAAAGCAAATGTTATATTATAATGTTATAGCTAGCGATGACTAACTATTATAAGTTACTTGGATCGACAGGGGGAGAAGGGATGCAAAGAGAGAGTTTCCTTTTAATAATATATTTAACCACAAAAGAGCTATATCAGTGTTTCGCGTATTATTTCCCGTCGACGATTTCAAAAGGTTTCGCCAACCGAGCGAAGTGGCACAGTGGTGAATCACTGAACTCGCATTTGGCAGGGCACGGGCTCGAATCCTGGTCCAGCCATCCTCATTATGGTTTTGCATTGTTTCCGGAAATCCTTGCAGCTGAATCCTGGAATGTTCCTTACTGCAGGCCATGACAGACTCATTGCACAGTCCTGTTTCACTGAGCAACTTGCTCAGTCTCTAATGACATCGCTGTCGACGAGACCTTCAGTCCTAGGCACTCGCCACAGTTACGCTAATCCGACGTCTACATCGGCCCTCTTCGTCGTCGAAGAAGTCCGTGAACTTCCTGTTAGGACCGTCTGAAACAATTTTTAAGCATTTTGTACAATTTACCTCCTGTTACTGGTATCCGGTAATTATTGTGATCATAAAATTTTATCGAGGCCTCCTCTCTATATGCACTTTCTCTTTAGTTTCAATTGTGTACGCGGCCTTTGCGTTTTCCTGTTAGTAAAAATCAGTACTGAGATTCCGAGAAAGAAGCCAAAGAAATCTTCTTTAGTGCATTTATCTACTTTAGTAACTGCAGGGGTGTATTTATTAATTCGATTTAACCCTATCTATGTTAATAGTGGATTATCCACATTATTAATTTTTACAGCTGGCTCGGGCACACTAAATAATGGAAAAAAAAATTCCAACCCGTTTGACGTGTTTGCGTGTGCTGAAGCCCTTGATGATAGACAACACTTGCTCCTACAAAATTCATGGATGACTACTTTCGCTCAGCACACGTGATTGGTTCAGGGGGATACAAGTTCTTACTTATGTGCATTGAGAAGACTTAGTTGCATTACATTGTAATTATCTTTCTTTTCATGTAACATAGACCCATGTTTCTTGTTCCGCCGCATACCTGGATTACAAAAAATACTTTATGAGGCGTGCACTGAGCGTGCTGAGAGCGCTTTCAAAATCGAAAAGGATTGTACACTGTTAAAGTTGGAAAAAATTCGCTACTAAAACAGCGGGGAGTCGGAAACGAATTTCATACAATAAAAAAAAATATATTTCTCTTCTTTTTTCTAATTTCTTGATATAATTTTTTCCTAATTTTCTGTTTTGCCATTTCGCCTATTTTGAACATTGGCCTCACATCAAGGCGAACCGTGTTCGATACGCGATACAGCTACTGGTGGTTTTCGCACGTGAGTTAAATATGAACGTTGCTGTTGGCCTGTCGATTTTCCCTAAATTCTTCCCTTTTCGCCCAATATTGCATTCAATGTCTGTCCTTTTTCTACTTCATTTCACTCCCAATAGGCGCTGCAGTTCTCAGATTTAGAGCGCCCACAAAATATCTCACACGCTCACCCACAAGCACATCGGACCCACTTTACTTCTGAGGAGGCTAAATCGAGCCGCGAATATCTGAACTTTACCCAAGTGAATCAGTTATCAGACCGCTTTGTCTCGCACGCATCTCTTTCAGTTCATTTTAATGTCTACAGTAAATTTTCGCATAACAGTGTACTTTTGAACGGCATTCGATTTTTTTTTCTGTTTGGTTGTAGGGTGGTTGGAATAACGTGTAAGGTTTCAATAACTCCACTTCTTGTTCAAACGGGAAAATTAGATTTTATTTCGTCCCCACCCGCCTCTTAAAACTTTTTCTGCCGGTATTCGCGCACTGGTGGACGGTGCGTCGATAACTGTGGCTTGGTTTCGCGTACTCGATACGGGCCATTGTGGGAGCAGTCGAGTATAGAAAAAGAACCTTACGGTGGCTTCAAACCAGCCTTTCGCTCTTCCGTTCTCACTACAAAACAAGCTGAACCGATACGCTGTTAGCTGAAGGTTGGAAAAAAAATCTACTTTTTATTCTGCGCTTTATAATAAATAATGAGTCGTATAATTAACATTAATTAACATTTCGGNGAAAAAAAATCTACTTTTTATTCTGCGCTTTATAATAAATAATGAGTCGTATAATTAACATTAATTAACATTTCGGGACTGTATTCCGGACTTCATTCTAATTTACATAAAGGATAATTTTCATTTATGGGGAAAATTATTTAATATCCATTCTGTTAGAGAGTCCTCGATACAACTATTTTTAACTTCATGCGTGTGGCAAGCGAAAACCTTTTTATCCCTGAAATTTAATACATTACAATCGTATGGCATTTTTGAAATTTTTATTCTTGAACCCGAATATATGAGTAATTTCGATCTTGGTTTAAGAATGCTTCATCGTAGAGTTTGAAATTTCATGACAGTTAATGTTCATAATAAAAATGTGTTTGCAGCTGCGCTTATTACCATTTGAATACTCCTATCAATCTTCAGAGTTCTGATTTTCTTCATAATTTCGTGTAATTTTCCGGTATAAAATTTAATCTTAGGAGAATCTTAGGATACAGACCTAATTGCAAACTTTTCTTGTAATTACGTCTTGTTTCACCAGGAAGTAGGTTTATTATACATAACATTTAAATGTCATAACGTTTCTCTAAAATAACACTTATTTTATAAGATCACTGTAAATAGTTAAATACTTTTCATAATGTAATAAATAAATAATTCTAGTTATCTTGTTTAAATTTGTTATTAAGATATGCTTACGCTGTTAAAAATATCCTTCAAATTACGGAAATGGTTACGGAAACAAGCCGTAAAATAACGGCTATCTGGTCCGTAAAAAAAAATACGGATATTGGACCAATAAATATAAAATACGGAATGTTCCATAAAAGTTTTCCAAAATAATTTACTAATAAATAACTTATTTGCACTTTTTATATAATGTATCAGGAACCATACATAAAAACCATTAATTGATTTCCGAAAGAGAATATATTCCTTTTGCAACTGTTGGCTATCCTGCATCCACGACGAATGCATTTTCCAAGATTCTGACTGCTGTTAACATACATTGCAAGCACTTTGTTTTACCGTAATGTGNTCCACGACGAATGCATTTTCCAAGATTCTGACTGCTGTTAACATACATTGCAAGCACTTTGTTTTACCGTAATGTGCGTGGTAATGTAATATATTTTCACGGCCAAGAAGAGCCTACGAGATGTTGGAATGCAATAAATTATTGTTAGGGATAAGGGGCCGGAGTTTAGCATTTATGACAATCGTTGTAGCTTACGTTTTACTTTATAAAATCGTGTGTAAAGCAGGCTGATATTTGCTTTTCAGGGAGTGAAATACACTGCTTGTTTATATGACAAGAAACATACAGACATGGTTTTTGATCANTCCACGACGAATGCATTTTCCAAGATTCTGACTGCTGTTAACATACATTGCAAGCACTTTGTTTTACCGTAATGTGTGTGGTAAAGTAATATATTTTCACGGCCAAGAAGAGCCTACGAGATGTTGGAATGCAATAAATTATTGTTAGGGATATGGGGCCGGAGTTTAGCATTTATGACAATCGTTGTAGCTTACGTTTTACTTTATAAAATCGTGTGTAAAGCAGGCCGATATTTGCTTTTCAGGGAGTGAAATACACTGCTTGTTTATATGACAAGAAACATACAGACATGGTTTTTGATCAATTGAATCGTCACAAGTAAACCAAATACCTAAATTAATATTTATTGATTTCGCACCAAACAATTAGCATTTGAAATGTCCTACTGAAGACTGCTGCAATGTACAGATTTGGAAACAGTTCAAATGACTAATTTATCAAAACAAGGTGATTTGATATTATTACATTATTACAGGGTTATAGCCTTGTCTATGTTTCCTAACTATTTTATGAAAATATAGCTACTCATTTATACACGTTCTAAAGTATTTTTTAATGACTTGGTTTTCCATTAGATTAATTTTCTCAAGTGAAATATGATAAACAATACCCAACATTGTTCACTGATGTGAAATTGAACTATAATGCACCTATATGATAATACNTTTATCAAAACAAGGTGATTTGATATTATTACATTATTACAGGGTTATAGCCTTGTCTATGTTTCCTAACTATTTTACCAAAATATAGCTACTCATTTATACACGTTCTAAAGTATTTTTTAATGACTTGGTTTTCCATTAGATTAATTTTCTCAAGTGAAATATGATAAACAATACCCAACATTGTTTACTGATGTGAAATTGAACTATAATGCACCTATATGATAATAAATTATGATGTAGTTAACATTTATGTGTTAGGTAGCCCTAACTTTAAAAAACGTATTTGGAGATGGAAAGTAGTAGGGCTAGGCCTATTGCATACCAGGGTATTTTTTCTAACATTAGGCGCAAATCTTGATATTTTTTTAACAGTATATACATAAAATAACTTTTTGCAGTGCTGTCAGTGCNAGATGGAAAGTAGTAGGGCTAGGCCTATTGCATACCAGGGTATTTTTTCTAACATTAGGCGCAAATCTTGATATTTTAACAGTATATACATAAAATAACTTTTTGCAGTGCTGTCAGTGCATTTATGGTATACATTTACACAATTTTATATATCAGTTAACAATTGTGTAACTATGCTGTTTAAATCAAAGTTAGCATTGTTGTTATCTGTAAATAAGGAAAACAAGTAATATATTGGGAATGTCTCTAAATCATTTATACAGACCATATGCAAATTCCCCAACATCCAATACTACAATATTGTTATATCAATAGCAACAAAATTTGAAGTTTTAAAGAGATTTTTAAAGATATTTCCATTGACGTACAGGCTTACTGATATAAATTAAAATAAATTGCTTGTGTACTGTAAATAATATTGAGTTTGCAGGGTCATTAGATTTAAGGCAGTTGATTAATATTTCAGAAATCCCCTAAATTTTTTCTTACATTTTCAAACATAGTAAATTTATTAGCCAGTTCACCTGATGTTGTGTTGTCATTGTTTGTATTTCAGGTTATACAATAATTCTTAATTACTGTGTTACTTGATTGTTTGTGATTTAACTTCATATGACTCATAACTCGTTCAAGTAATGGCTTAAAGGATTTAGGCCTAGTTTTCCCACAAAAAGTTAAACTGCAACTATTTTTACTTCAGGATATTTTAAACTCTTACTGTGTGTGATTTTACTTCCGTTATGCATTTTAAATTAATTTCCTAATAACTTCTTTAAATTCATATTCATTAAAACAGTTGCGCATATTCGTAATATTATTCTTGAATGTCACACGTTCTCTTATTATAATACTGCCATATCTCCATAAAAGTAAAGTGTGTTATTTTTTTGCTGGTGAAAGCTAACTATTATATAGTTTATCAGTAAACTTTCATGAAAGAGACCAACTTGTATAACAAAATCTGAACAGGCCAACACTTAGGAAATGAGTTAGGTATTATTAGTCTTGTAAGCCATGTCTGTTACTAGTGTTGGCAATACATATATAATATTTTTTATTTATGGCTTACATGGCAGATAAATATGTATGTAAATCATAATACTTCTTCCCTTACTAATAGATTTTTTCCAGATTTTTTAAGATGAAAGCCTATGCTAAGCCACTCATTATAGTTTCAACTATTTTTTCACTTTAGTGTAGTGTAAATAAAAATAAATAAATACTCATCAGCTATTAGCAAACTAAAAGTTTGATATCTTGATGTATGTGATAGGGAATTCTTCCAAGCACACTCGGGTCACATATAGTAAGTTAAAATTTTTGCAAATGTGAGTAGTCTTATATCAGTCATATTACTGTTAAATGCTAGAATCGGTTGATGCTAGACAAGTCACTAAGTTATGAAAATAATTGGATAATTGATTGTGAATGCACACTGTTGGGGATATTTTTAAATAAATACAATTTGGTGCACATGTGTGGTTTCATAAAAACCGTTGGACAGCCATGGGTAATAGGAAGTTGTATTACAGAATAAAATGTTACCTTGTTCTCTGGTATGCGAGTTGATTTTGAAGGACTCCACAGATGTGAATATAATCAAATCAGAATATTGACCATAAGATAATGTGCTACATTATCAAATTTTACCACAAAATGTCAAAAAAAGTTATTTTGTAACGTCTGGCAATAAAGAGATAAATAAAGCAGTAATAACTAACAATTAAACTCATTTGTGTTTCACATCAGATGCAGAATTTCTGTGTTAAATTTTATTTGTGAATAACACAAAATGGGCAAAAATTGACATAAGTGGTTTTATATCTTCACTGATGATATGTTACAATGGTCCATGTAAAATGTAATGAAATGTTGTTTTTAAATATGCTACTGATAACGTTTGATGAAATTATATAGTAGAGTGTTAATAAGTAGAAGGATATTGTGGTATCAGCATTGGTAATTTGGCACAATCAGAGCAGTAAACAAGTAGCTATACGAAAGACATTGATCAACGGAATCTAAACTTTTGTGAGTTGCTCATTTGCAGGAGTTAAGTATGAAAATCTAGGCAGCTTTGTAGATATCTTGAATGAAATGGTGTTATCTTATGTAAATATAATGTCAGGAGTGGTTAAGTTCAAACTAAGTGGCTTTTCTTGGGTCATAGAAACAAACTATTTTTGGGATATAGTTGAATTTCAGGGTACGGATTAACATACTTTACAGGTGTTTGAACAGCAGTTTCAATATAAACAATAGCAAGAATAAATTTTTTTATAATTTTTTATATATTATTGTATAGGCCTTAGTGCTTACACGTATGAAATTTGCTACAATTTTGCAAAATAATAAGCGATCGAGGTCAGTAATATGTTGAATTATGCAGCTCATAACATAAGACTTTAATCACGTAGGTCTGCATCATAAAAATATGAAACTTTGTAAAGAGGTGGGGACAGGAATTTTGTTCAGTATTTTGCAGTTTTTTAATTGCTGTAACTTGAAAGTATTTTCGTTATCATGTCAGTGGCACTTGAAAGTTCTGTAACTGACCAATGATGATAGCAGTGTAAATAATTGTAGAAATGTTTTTTGGGTGCTTGCCAGGAATGTGTGCGTGTGTTAGATTATATCATATTTAAGAAAATTGTTCTACCATTTTTTTCTTGAAATGTTGTAAGCAGGTATGGTTACCAGTTTGAATATGCCTTCTCCACCGATATATACTTGTGAAACGTTGTTACCAGCATAGACGTGGTAAATGCCGATACATGCATTTCTAACAAACACCATTCAAGTGAACTTCTGAAAACACCATAAAATAATAATGATTAATGAATTTTAGGTGTGTGATAATCTCAGTATAAAATACCTACTCAACTCTACTGTAGCATACGACGACCCTTTTTCCGCCAAAATTGACACTACCATTTAATGTACCACACTAATATATTTACATATATTGGCAGCACCAAGTAGCGCAATTGATCAGATGGGTTAAAGTGTACGCCACGATACTGAACCTAGTATTAGGCAATAGAATATAACCCATCTGCCCAAATATACTACTCGATACAACAGCAAAGGCTCGTAACTACAAAAACCAAAACTAAGATTACCTATCTACAACACCGTTCATAACGCCCTTCAAAATATTATATATAAATATCCTTTGCTGTCCAATTATTAAATAAGGCAAATACTCCTCTCTAGATATTACAATACTAATATTATTTAACAACGCTGTATATTACACCATTCAAAATATCATATGATACCATCCACTGCTATGAGATTATTAAAAAAGACCTAAATATTTGTTGCCACTACAGAACAATAACCTAACGTTATCTGCCTACAGCACTGTTTATTATACCTTTCAGACTATTATACGATATATACCAACAACTGCTATGCGATTATTTAAAAAAAACCTTATATACTTGTTGCACTACAGAGTCCTAACTTAATATTTTTTCAAATTATAATGCCTTTATTTTTAATTTTATGTATTATTTTATTTAATTTTGAATAAAATTGAGAGTATAAGTACTTAGTGAACTTGTATTACAGGTTTATCCATGTAATTATCACGTGTAAGCGGTAATGACATCGTTTTTATGGAAAGAAGTTCATATAGGCCTTTTGTTATTAGCGGAATGCAAATTAACGTTTTATCTCCCAAGTGACGGTGTAAAATTGTGTATTTCCTGTACTTGAGTTATCCACTGAAATGTATTATTTTCGAGGTTATCTTCTTCTCATATATTAGGTTACTGTCAACAATGAGTAAGACACTTGAATGAATTAGTTTTTTTTTCAGTTACATTAAAAATAATAATAATGTAAGTCAACTTTGCATACAAGAAAATAACAAACTTTAATAACATACACATATTCTTAAAGCAAAAAATATGTGGCAGCAAAAGTGTATGTTGATAGATGATGGCCACCTTTACTGCGCTGCTTACGAAAAACTGTCCAAAAATATAATTTAACCTTTAAATCTAATGCAATGAATCTTATTTATGTTTCAATCTTAGCTTAATATTAGGCCGCTGTGATCCACCTATATACTGTAAGTATATGCTAAATTCTTCTCATTACCTTCATTTACATAAAAAAATTCAATGTACCATGCTATTTCATTTCTAGATTTGAGAGGCCAGAAGATACTGTCTTTAATGGCACGTGAACAATAAAATATTACTAGACCCTGCTGTTAGTCCAAATTGACTTGTTTTGAAGCACCTATACAACCGGTTTGTATGAAGCATATCATATACAACCACACAACAAGAGTGATTTGAACTGAATCTTAGTCTACACAGATATATTCATTTTCACATTACGCATCCTCTGAAATGCATGCAATACAGAATACTAGAATTCAATATGTATGGTACATGTGAACGAGGGTAGTTAAATTGGGTTATAGATGTGGGTCATCATCATGGTGCGTGTACAGGCACTGGGAGCCAGGAACCAAAATTAAACTAACATATTGGATCCCAGAGGTTCAACACAAATGAAGAATTTTTGAGGGGAGCTTTGTTCCAACTTGTAAATTACAGTATGTTAGGAATTGTGAGCCCTTATCTGACTGTGACTTCTTCACAGTGATAAACTGGCCAATCACAGCAATTCTATTTACAAATACACTTGCAGATTGAAATATTGCATGACAAGCATGTTGCTAAAATTAATTTACTTTTTGATGTTCTTAACGTGTTAAAGCTTGTGATCAGTGTCAGTCACATGAAATCTTGCAAACGTACTTAATTACTCTGAAAATTAATACCATATCGTATAACAAAAATTTTAAAGAAATTTGTGTTTCGCTTGCAGAACTGATGAAAAGCAAGAAACATAAACAGTTTGTTTGAAAAATGTTACATTGCCAACTTTAGGGATAGGAGAGTTCAGCACACTGAAGGATGCATAAATAGTTTTGTTTCAAGACATTGTAATGTGTTTGAAGCGAAAATGAGTAATATTAACATTTTATATAATTTCACTCACTTATACAATTTAATTTGCTGTAGCTAAAACCTGACAGCTGGCAAATTGGGCACACATGCAATGTTTGCATGAATATCTGTTAATGTTATCTGAGTTTGTTTTAACTTTTTATTCTGGCAAAACAGCTATTTAGTAAAAACTAAGTGAGTGTAAAGTGGTTAAGTTAGCACTACAGTTATTCAGAGGAAAATTGTGAGTGGCATATATTGAGATTGCTTGTTGCAATATGTTGCAATACGTGAGATGCCGCATGTAAATCCACATCACGTTCCAGATGGAGGTTGCGTCAAAGTAAAACAATATTGCAAAAAAAAAAAAACCAACAGATTGCAGCATTGCTTGTGCTTTTTTCTGTGCATTGTAGATAGATGTATAAATCTCCATAGCAGGCATTTCGCAGATAGTAACTGACTTTACTTACATATATTAAATTTTATCACCACTTACAGCTGTTTTAATATAATGCTAGGAAAATAAATACAACAGTTCAGAGATTGTTTGTAAATGGAGTGCGGTTTTTGATAGGCATGGCATTGTTGACCTCCATCTGAATTGTTTGGTTACCCCAGGAAACACGCATTAGTTCCAGATGGGAAGGTGTTTTATGGATAAACCAGTTGGTCGTTGTAAATAGTGGTTACATTTTATCATGATAGCAAGCAGTTGATAATGCCGAAATTAATCATACAAATTCTTATCATGATCGAAAAAAACTATATAAAATGGTATGCAATTGTAGCATTTTGAAATTATTTTCTATGCTGTTGTGTAACTTGCAATTTATAAGTTCTGATTTTATGTGTTTCACTTTGAATGCTAATGTTTTTCACCTATTTCTGAGCATGATAATACCATCATGAAATTATACTGCTAATAAGTTATATTAAACTTCTAAAACGTAATGCAATCAATCACTTTTGCATAAAATCAATGCCTATAATCCTATACTGTTCTGAAAACTATAATTTAAGTTATGCCACATTTTGCCTATTTCATTAAACCTGTGCATATCTGATGCTGTTATGATAGTTTGCAGCTTAGCTTCTCAACTTTTCATGTTTTTGCAGATTTATTGATGCCAAATTTAGTTTTGTGTGTTTGATTTAAATCTGTATGCTTTTTCCACGTGCATCATGAAGATAAACCCACTGACGTATTCAAAGACTGGCAAAAATTATATATTTCATTACAACAAACTTGTGGTTGACACAAAAAGAGATTTAACAAACTTATTCGAAATGTTTGAAGACAGATAAGATGATACTTGATGTATTCGTAACACGAAGACTGGTGAGCAATGATTTAAATTTCTTGAGTACAAACTATATGACACTCGATGTACAAACAACATGAAGATGACGTGCAATATTAAGTTTATTTGGTTTTAACTGAGTTTATGTACACAAGTTATAAGATGTATAGCTTCATTTAAATGTTCAAAACTAAATTTTTTTTGTATTCATAAAATGTATTTATCCTTAAAATTTCTGATTAAATTTTGGCAAAGTAGTTCATCATTGATTAAAATCTGTTACGTATGCTGTTGTATAGTGTTCACTTAGGATACGTTTTTGCAGGAACTAGTGTAAAACTGAAATGCGAATTTTTTTCCTACACTTATAATGGTATGAAGAAAAAACATGCTCCAAGGCCTATAAATGGCAGAAAAATGTATTTCACAGATAAAAGTCTGTTATGTTCAGACCTATCTTTGATTTCCCCAATACTCCAATACCGAACGAGTGTGCTTAGAAACGTTTCGAACAGCAGAATAATGCAAAATTTGGAAAAATTATATTTATCACAAATTTTTGCAAAAACCTTTGTATTCACAAAACGTAGATGAAATCGCTCATTTAAATGTTTTAACCGTATAAAACTATGTGCCTTTATCACGTTGTTGACTTAAGAAACACAAACAACATTTAAGTTTTCTTTCCTGTATGCAAATGATTTAATAATTGATAAGCGGCATTACTGAATTTTATATCTGTGCATACAATTCGATATATCGACCTGAATTCCGGCATTAAATGCTCGTTCACTGGTAGAATCATGGCATACGTACCTATTGTTATTAAATGGACATTTCTAAGCAAACAGTTGTTGATATTGCGGAAATAATAAGTATGTTGATACAATACAGATAAATACTATTTCCTCCAAAGTAATAACTATAAACTTAAAATTCGTACAG
The DNA here is from genome assembly GCA_002778355.1 of Clitarchus hookeri. Lineage (NCBI taxonomy): Eukaryota > Metazoa > Arthropoda > Insecta > Phasmatodea > Phasmatidae > Clitarchus > Clitarchus hookeri. The sequence continues at coordinate 135,392 of NQII01005150.1, read as the reverse complement.
TATTTGTAAACACTGCCAATTTGTCATCACGTCGCAAAATCAGAGGACAATGCCAAAATGTTAAATTTTTGAACATGCCCGCGATTTTGAGGAGGAAGTCTTCTATGATTTTGATCAGCCGAACATAATTTAAATACTGCAATGTAAATATTAAATGGTCACAAAAAACATGCATAAAAACTGCCACGCCGTGTGCATAGTTACAGTGAGAGTGTAGTACAAAAAAACATGCGAGTCTTCTGCTTTAAAATAAGTAAAAACTATTAAGAGTTCATTTATTTGTGAAACACTTCTACAAACAAGTTTATGAACAATGTTTTATCTAGTGTGAAGTGTACTGAGAGAAATGCGTAGTTCTTTTGCAGCGTAAAATTAAGTTCCCCCATGTTTATTTAACTTTCGTATAATTTCTGTCTTTCTTTCACAGAAATTTCTTGGTGCAATTTTTTTTTATTCAATATGCAAATAGAACGTAGATTGATATCACAATAAATAATGTTCCAAAACATTTGTTAACGTTGTGGGATAGAGTTTCCATACAAATAAAGACATGAAACACATCACGAATATACTGCAATTGTACACGGCCAAAATAGTACTAGCATTTGGGATGGCAGTATCAATCCCCCATAACTGCCATCTTGCATTGGCAAGCATTTTTTGTGCACCAGACACTTTAAATGTTTTAAGTTTTCGCGAATTTTTACGAACACAACTCGCATGGTGACATCTATAATTGTTCATGTTTTACTCTTGACATGAAAAGTTGGCATAAAACCATTTCTGTGGTTACACTTAATGGCAACCAAACAGGACCCGAAAATAGAAACAATTTATGGGAAATCCCAAATACTAATAAGGTAAATATGTATACGTTTTCACTGTTAACTGGTAATCAATTCATTTAAACAGCCATAATATAATCATTACATTGATGCCCATTCTTGTGAAGGGTGAGGAAGAGGCACCCCTGCATGTGACGTCAACCGATTTGGTTGTCCCAAATTCACCTGGTATTTTCATACTGCTACATACTCCTACAGTGTTTATGAGAAAATAAGTGGGAAGGGAGGGGAAGTCAACCAATAGAAACGGCTGGCCAAAAATCGTTAGCTTAAATTTCATATAATTTCTGACAAAATAAGTAAGACTGGAAGGAGGGGATGTTGGCCAGTGAAAATGCTTGGGCTGGAGGGATGGGAAGTCTTCCATGGTTGTCCCTACTCTGCAGGTACTATATTCCTTAAATCACTCCGCGCCTCCCCACCATTTGGCTCGGATATATAAAGTATGGAGCATCCCCAAATCTCTCACTCTGATATCAGCGCTTGTCGTTCGCATATCAGAGTACCCTACCGCTTCGTCGCCATTTTATGCTTGGATAGTTATTGCGAAGTTTCACGGTCGCCTTCCAGTTTTGCTTCCAGTAATTGCTGGCTAAGATATGTTATTTGTAATTTTTTATCATAGAGTTTTATGCATTCTTGTTAATTTTGATTGCTAACGAGCTCTTAAACTTATTGGTCATCACATTTTATGCAGATTGTTTGTTGATGATCTTTCTAATTTTAAAGTAAATAGCTGATTCAGATATATGTTAATTTGATTGGCAACAATTCTTTTAATTTAAAAATAAATAAGTGTTGCAGTTTATTGTTAATTTATTTGGAAATTAGCTCATTTTTTAAATAAAGTTTTTATGCAAACGATTTTAAAATAAAATACTTTTGTGTGCTTACTGAATATTACAATGCAAAGATATTAAGGACGTTTATTTTATTTTGTGCAGTGGTTGGCAGTCAGTACGTCGATCCCTTGCCAATGGTTTGTGTGTGTGCTGTCAGCCGACATCAGAGCAAGCCAGCACCGACTGTCAGTTCCCGCGCGTTGCGAATTCTTTTCAAAGTAAGTACTAGCACCAATTAGATAGTTAAAATTTATGTTTGTTTTTTTTTAACGTAAACTGATTATTTTTAGGTCTTCGCAATCAGCTGTCACAGGTCCTGTGAATTCCAGGAGTTTCTGATTTGTCATCTTGCGGTCAAGTCTGAAAATCCTTAAGGAAACCACATTATCTTCGCGCTAATACAACTAGTGGGTATTTATGACCACGTGACAAATATTTTTGCGTGTACTTATTACAGTTTTTTTACGTTATGTGGTGAACTTGTGTCCTGGTGAAGTAACTTCCGTGGTAGGAAGTCAGAGAGTCCCATTNCAGTTTTTTTACGTTATGTGGTGAACTTGTGTCCTGGTGAAGTAACTTCCGTGGTAGGAAGTCAGAGAGTCCCATTTGTAGCTCAAATCGCCTTTTTCACGGGAGTCCCTAGCAACGCAACCTATCGTTGTTAGGAGAATTACTGCTGCCTTCCATTTCTTCTTCTGGTATTTAACTCTGATGTTTATATGCAAAACTTTGTGTGGATTTTTATTATATTGGTTGAGAAAGAAAGAGTGTTGTGTCAAGTAGAAAAACTTTGACGCTTTTAAAAATAAACTTTTATTCACAATCTTAAATAGCTTGGCTATGTCATGGTCCAGTGAAAATATATAACTGTATTAATTTGTTTTAAAGCTCATATCCCACTGATGAAAAATGTTTTCGTAGTGTTGAAAAATGTAAAAAAATATTTTGCAAAGTAGTGTATACATATACTTGGAGACACAGTAGTTACACAGGCTTTGTTGACATATGTATTTGCGAATTTATTAAACTCTTTTCCAGCTTCGTCAAATTATTTCGCATTGATGCTGTGTAAACTTTATTAATAATATCCGTACCCGTATACTGCTGGGTTTTTTTGCTGAAGTCTTCAGCATGGAGGGCGGCCGTGTCGACGTGAGAACTTCGGGGGATTTCCAACTTCCTTCGCCTCCTTCTGTCTCTGGGGTAAGTGCAATACCNGCCGTGTCGACGTGAGAACTTCGGGGGATTTCCAACTTCCTTCGCCTCCTTCTGTCTCTGGGGTAAGTGCAATACCACCGCTAGGGTATCATTGTAATTTTTGCAGCAAATATTCTTCTGCACGCAACAACAGATTTGAGGCACGAGAAGCCCTGCATCCATACTCCTCAGAGAAAATAGGAGCAAATCTGCGAGAAGCATATTCGTTAGAAGGATGACATGAAGATACAATTAAGGATCTGCAATGGCATGCACAGTGCAGCAGAAATCAGCTGGCAACTGCAAGTTTTGTAAAGCCCCANGCCGTGTCGACGTGAGAACTTCGGGGGATTTCCAACTTCCTTCGCCTCCTTCTGTCTCTGGGGTAAGTGCAATACCGCCGCTAGGGTATCATTGTAATTTTTGCAGCAAATATTCTTCTGCACGCAACAACAGATTTGAGGCACGAGAAGCCCTGCATCCATACTCCTCAGAGAAAATAGGAGCAAATCTGCGAGAAGCATATTCGTTAGAAGGATGACATGAAGCTACAATTAAGGATCTGCAATGGCATGCACAGTGCAGCAGAAATCAGCTGGCAACTGCAAGTTTTGTAAAGCCCCANCTACAATTAAGGATCTGCAATGGCATGCACAGTGCAGCAGAAATCAGCTGGCAACTGCAAGTTTTGTAAAGCCCCATTTGGCAACACAGCAGATGCCCGAAGGCACAAAAAGAGGTGCAAGTTCAACCCGGATAAGAAGACTTTTTCCTGTGAAGACTGTTGAAAAGAATATTCCAGGACAGACAAGCTGAAAGAGCATGCCAAGAAGTGTGCAGGCCCCGTCCCCCCTCCTCTTCCACAACCATTTCTTTTGAGAAGAAGGCAAGACGTGGTGTTTCCACCCAACAATAACCGGCGTCAGTGCAAGCACCAGCAACTCGACCCAGAATCGTCGTGGGGGCCGGACAGCCGACCGCCCACGGATATGTGTTGGCCGAGACTGCTTTTAGGGGCTACTTGAAAATATGTGTGGCAGAACATACAAGTGACCAGACAGAGGACGTGTGCACATATGTGGAAGAAATGGAAGAGTATCATCGACCAGCTGCAAGAAGAAGTAATTAAAAATAGTTCAATCAAATGAAATTTTTTCTTGGAATGTGACTACGGTAAACCTGAGCCCCGTGGAATCTAAGTAGATCAACGTGCCTTCAAGACTCAACATTTGCTTATTTACAATGAAAATAATGTTGAAGAAGCTGTGGCGGATATCTTAATCAAGATATGCCAAGAAGAGGAGCAAATAACTAAGGGATCTCGATGCACACTCACCGCAGTATAGAGGAAGCAGCTCAGAATAAATAAATTTCCCCCCTGCCTGCATCGCGAAACATTGATTTTCAGGCGTCAATATAAAACAGAGAAGTCATGATAAACCCGAAAAACGAGGATTACGAGTGCTTCAAGTGGATCATACTCGCCGGATACATTGAAGGAGACCACCCAGGGCGGGTAGACAAACGCTACAGAGAACTATAAAGCAAGTTCAACTTCAATGGTATCGAGTTCCCCACACCTCTGTACTAGATATCGAAATTTGAAAAGAAAAATCCTGGAGTGACGAAAAATATATTTATTCTAAATGATAAAATGAAGGTGGAACCAGGACGAGTCTGTGATGAAGAGAAGCCCATACATTTCGATCTCCTCCTGCTTACCAACGACGACAATGCACACTACACATTCATCAAGAAGTCGTCTTCAAGACTGGTGAGCTTCCAACTGACTGGCAACTGCCATAAGATCCATATTTGTAATAGGTGTTTCACATGATATGATCCCAGGCTGAGAGTGACAGAAAAGACAGGCGAAGAGATGTTGGCGGAGCACAAAACAAATTACAGTCCTCACACTCCTACACGTATTGGGATGCTAAGTCATGACACGGAGGGAATATGGCCAACCCTAAAATGGTATGATTATCATAATGCATACAATATGACAATCATTATCTACACCGATTTCGAAGCCATGCTCCTTCCTGTTTAAACCTGCCAGGCCAACTCCTAGACATCCAGCACGCACTCTTATCAGATGCACGAGCCCTATAATGTTTGCTACTATGTTCAAGTCGACCACGACATCATACTTGCCACCAAAACCACAAGTCTGCCAATGGGGCCGAAAATTTGCAATTGGGAAGATGTAGCCAAGAAATTTATTGAAGGGATCGTGGACATTGTATATAAAGCGAAGGAAATTTATGATACAAGTAAACTCATGAAGCCGCTCAGCAAACTGCAATTATTTAATCATGGCATGACAGATACCTGCAGCTGCTATGAAGACAAATTTACACAAGATAACTGAAAGGTAATGGACCACGACCACTTCGTCGGAAACTACATTGGAGCCTCCTACAATAACTGCAACAAACGCCGCCGCCGTCCAAAAATATTGCCTGTGTTATTCCACAACCCTTCATGACGAGAACTTTATAATAAAGCATCTGGACTACGAAGAAAACATATCCTACATACATAAGATTAATTAATAACATTCACGAAATCTCTGGTGGAAAGATATGCACTACAATTTACAGACACCTTTCGCTTCATGTCAGCAAGCCTTTCTGCCCACNGATATGCACTACAATTTACAGACACCTTTCGCTTCATGTCAGCAAGCCTTTCTGCCCACGCCGGAAACCTGCCATGAGACCAGCTGAACAAGACAGCCGAGTTCTTTAGCCCAGACGAGATATAACTAGTAGGGGGAATGGGCGTGTTCCCTACGATTACATAGTAAGCTTTCAGAAATTTTAAGAGACCCAGATGTCCCACAGCGTCAAATTCCATAATATATTGACGGACACTGCTATAAGTGAAGAAGAATATGCTGATGCACTTAAAGTCTGGGTAAAAATCAACTGTAAGACAATATAAGATTATTGTAACACTTATTTGAAGACTGATGTTTTGTTGTTGACAGGTGTATTTGAAAACTTTAGGAAACTATGCCTGAAAATGTATGGCAGGGATAGGGTCTGTTACATTAGTGCGGCGGGCTTCTCAATCGATGCAATGTTGAAGCACACCAAGGTCGAGCTGGAATTGCTAACAGATTACACGTATTTATTCATAGAAGAATACATAAGAGGTAGCGTAGTCCAATGTGTGAAGCGTCATGCAAAAGCCAATAACCAGTACATTCCATCCACGTACGATGCCAGCAAGCTGCTCGTCTACCTCTAGTATGTAGAAGCAAACAATTTGTACTGTTGGGCAATGTCTCTGCCCCTTCCCGTGCTTGAATTCCAGTGGGTGAGCGCCATCATAGATGGCACGGCGCGGCAATGCCAGATGATGGCCTCCTCGGCTACATACTGGAGGTAGACATAGAATACCCTGCGGAACTCCACGACTCCCACAAATGCCTGCCATTCTTGCTCGTCAACGAGCGTCCTCAAGTTGGCAAGAAGAAAATATTATTGACGACGTTGCAAGTAAAGAAAACCACATTGTGAATTGTATTAATGTAAAGCAAGCAATTTGAACAGGGGCTTAAATATAAGAAAATTTATTGTGTACTGTTATTCGAACAAGAGGCATGGCTCAAGCTCTACATCGACCTGAACATGAAAAAAGGTAGGCACTCGAATAAGAGGCATGGCTCAAGCTCTACATCGACCTGAACACGAAAAAAGGTAGGCACCGGCAATGATTTCGAAACTGATTTTTTTCAGCTGATGAACCACGCATTATTTGGAAAACGCATAGAAAATAATAGGAATGGACAAGTCATGAAGTTAGTGTGTAATGAAATAAAATTGAAGAAATTTAATTCCAAGCCCACCTTCAAGTGCAGGACGATTTACGACGAAAACCTACCCCTGATAAAATTGGAAAATGAAAAGATATTTATAATAAACCCATTTATGCCGGCTTTTCAGTTCTCGAACTCTCCAAATTTTTTACATACAGGTTCCATCACGACATCATGAAAAAATAAGTATGAAGACAACATTAATTTACTATTTACAGACACCTACTCATTAATTTATGACATTAAAAGGCAGGATTGTTATGCTAACCTGGCCGCAGACCCCACGCTCATGTATGAGATGGATACCAGCTCCTACCCACCTGCTCATCCCTGCTCCTCCCCCACCAACAGGAAATTTGTGGGGAAATTTAAAGACGAGTGTGGTGGTGAACTGATGAGAGAGTTCGTGGGGCTGCATGCCATAATGTATAGTTATATATGTGATGGCAAAGTAACCAAGAATGCAAAAGGAGTCCAGAAGACATGTCTGAAAAATGAAATTGCATTTGAAGACTACAAAAGAGTATTGCAGCAGCAGCAAATCATGCGTGTAACCATGGATATTATAAGATCATACCACCACTAAGTTTACACCTAGGGTATGAGCAAAGTTGCGCTCACATGGCAGGATGACAAAAGACGGATATTGGACGGCGGAATATTGACAGAGCCATATGGGTATGAGAATTAAAAAAGAAATTGCATACAGTTTCATATTGTCATATTGGATAGAAATTAAGAAGATAAGAAGAACAGAAGAAGAGAACAAGATAAGGGTTTTGATATTTCTATCCAATATAAGCATATAGTGTTTTATGAAGTAAAATGTTTATTGATGTAGCTACTTCTGACAGCACGCACGCGTGTATGATTCCTGACACACTACTACAGATGTCATCGTGAGAGAGATTGTGCCATCTACAGCAATTTTCAATATCGATTGCTGCAACTAGTATTTCATTACGGCAATTTTTCTTGTGCACTCCTGCACGGGGATTGGGTTTGCGACTTCTGTTTGGGCCTCTGACCAGGGTTTAAAGATAATACCTGGGGCTCTAACACTTATCCTTTGCCGAGTTTGTGAGGGTGAAAATTTTTTTAGTTGCTACATCTTGACACATTGTCATTACAAGAAGCGGTATTATTCTTACCCACCCCATCTGTCTACTTCTTACCTTTCTTTTCCGCCTCTTTTTCTACGATTCTTTCGTTCACTTATTTCGGCTGTTTTCTTTATTCTTGCTGTCCCACCTGTCCAGGGTTGCCTTTTGTGTAAGGTTGATATAATTTTTAGCATTCTAACCTACCTATACAGCTCATTCTTGCAGCAACATGGAGATTTAAAATATATGATTTATATCTCTGTATTATTGTAAGAAAGTACTCTATTGCTCCGTCTTCAACCGGGGACCCGCGCACATGGTTGCTTTAGCAGCCATGCAGTTGGTAAAGCGGGAGGGTGACGCCCAAAATTATACCAGTTCCAGACAGAAGGACGGATGTGCAGATCCAAAGCAAAGGATGGATGAGCAGTTCCAAACCGTAGTATGGATGACCAGTTGCAAAACCGAAGGATTGATGGATGGCTGGCACAAGAAAAAGAAATGTCTTTACGAAAAAAAAAATAATTATGTGTAAATAAAAACTTAATAATAAAAAAATGCAACAAAAATGTTTTATTTCTAAGTTACACATTCATAATTTTTTAAAAAGAAGAATTATACTAAATTAAATAAATATTATTGCATGGCCATGACTATAGGAAAAAAATCCTATTGCTGGTGTATATAATTCTCGGATAGTCAAAAAAACTTATATATAATATATTACTACTCACGAAAAAAATTTTTATTCATCCCCCGCACACAAACACTAATAATATTAACCCTTGTCCCAGCACATGTCCCAATAGCCGAGAGGTCTAATGCGTCTGCATGCCGACCAAAGGTTCGGTAGTTCGATCCTGCCTTCCTCCAGATTATATATTGAGCGCTGCGAAAATAAAATAAAAAGCAGCAACCATAGTGTCCAACTCTAGAACCAACATGGCGGCCGAGAGAGAGCGACACAAGCGCATCCTATCTGCCATCTGCATAAACAAATATGGTAGTCGAACGACTGGTGCGCTTCCTATCAAGAGTCGATGTTAACAAAAGACAAGTGAAAACAAAATAGCGCAGAAGATAGCGGATGGCAGTAACAATATGGCGTAAGGAAACAAGGTGGCAAACGGAAACAAGATGGTGGCTGTGAAAAACATGGTGGATAGAAACAAGGCAGCGGACGGAAACAAGATGGCGGGCGGAAACAAGATGGTTGCTGTGATGTCGACCAATATGTGGTTGGATCAGCAGATCCGCAGCCCCCTAGTTGTTGTCCTAAGATCGACCAAAATCCATCTACTGTTTTTAGCATTAGATAATGAGGCCTAGTTTACTTTTATTATGTAAATGTGTCATTCATTTGGAATTTTATCTATTTTAGCAGATTTATGAGAATAAAATTGTAGAACGGTGATATTCAGGGGCAGGCACTCCTTAGTGACATATATGTAATCAATTAGTATAGCACATGCTGTACTCATATTCACATAGAACAGTAAAATATCAATGCTAATCTGAAGAGAATATAATTTTGCCACTTTACAATAACAAGGTTTGTAATAAAAAAACAAAAGCAAAAATTAAGGTAAAAAAATTTACTTGCTGACATATTAAGTAGATACTGCTATATGCATTTCACTATTTGCCAAGCACTCTACCTGGAATATCACTAGTTTGTAACAAAAATGCTAGTGAATCCCATTAAAATTTCTATTAACATTAGTTAGCAACAATGTTTTACAGGTACATACTTAAAAACTGTAAGCAGCTAAGTTGGCTTTTGGTTTGGTTTTGAGAGTTTTGTATCAAAGGCCTAGAAATAGGCATGTCTGTTGCACGAATGTTTTGGTTCTACCTAGTTAGGTCATATTGTCTACACTAGTTATTGACTTCAGTAGGGTACTATATGTAAATTTATTTCACATTCACTTTCTTGTGTAATATAATCTTACATCACGTTGTAATTACTGTTTAATGGAAATTTATTAAATTTTCTTATTCTCTTGTAACATGTAGATGCTACATTTGCACTTCTTTAACATAACTTCTTTAATCGTTAACGTTATCACAGATAACTAGTAACATTGTCTGATATCACTCCCCACAAATGACATCAGTTTGGTGTAACAAAATGGCTTACTCATTGTTTATAGTTAAAAGTGTGATTGCTAAAGCATTCCTGTGTCCACTATTTTTGACAATGTTGTGCAATGAAACCTATTCGTATGAGGTCGAACAGTTTGTTTACATTTAAGGGATAAATATATTTTACAAGCATTCTGTTCCTGTTGATGAATTTCGTATTAATGGTATAAAAATACGTGTATTCTAAGCCTATCGCAATTTAAACCGTTAAGTGCATTTGTTTTAAGTAATTAAAATTTTATTCTTTACATAAATGTGCAGTAGTTGTTTAACCACTTATATACAGGATATTGTACAAGAACTACACAGGAATGATTTGAAACAATTGTGCTTGAATGCTTTTTCATTTGTTTAGTGTTTGCTGTGTTCATAAAATCTAGACTTTTTAGTGTTAAGAATATTTTTGAATTGTTTCAGTTTATATGCAAGAAAATTGTTTAAAGGTGTAATAAATATTGTTTTTATCAATTTGTATTGTATTTATTTGTGCAACATACCAAAAAGTTTTACTATCATAGGTCATTATGGAGAAAATACAAACATTTATAGGAAAGTAATCTATTAGTTGAATATCATTGTACAAGAGGGAGTTAATGTACTTAATTTGTTGGTATGAATGCGCTTTTCAACATATCAAGTTGCAATTTTTCCACTCTACTACATAACTTTTGACACATACTATTGTGATGATCTGCATATGGCACTGGCCCATTCTATATGATATTGGGGGGGTACTGAAATCACATTGGAAAATATTATAGTTACGAAAATGAACTTGTTAAGTAAAATCGATGCCGTGAATACACCTAAATTGGTTTGCCATGATAGTTGTATGTAATGTCAGGATTAGTTGTCTGCAGTTTGCTTTGTTATCTAAGTATAATATTAAGAAAGGACATAACTTTATCATAAAATTATTTACATTACAGCATTGTATACATAATGGTAGTTTTATAAACATGCCTTTATATAAACTTTTAATAGGCTGAAAATTATTGTTTGAGAGATTTGATGGGTACTAATTATTCATAAGTACATGATAAATAAATGAAAACGATTTACTGCTGGTAATAAAATGTTACAGGGGTTAGAAAAATTAAATATCAGTTATAAGTGAAACTAACCTGTATTATTAAGTTGTAAAGTTGACCTTATTGCCAACACAATTGTATTAATAAAAACATTTTCGAAACCTGTTATAAAATAAGTAATTTTGAACCATTACATGTACAAGTAGGTATTCCTAGCATATTTTTTCAAGTTGTAAGAGCATCACTGAGATGGTCAGTATAGTGTGTAATAATTGTCTTTAAGAAGTAGTTTTTTTTAATAATGTGCGTAATAATTGTGAAGGTAATACAAACTAGGTTATTCAAAATTATTCTTGTGATGAACATCATCTTACAATTTAATGTTTGCCTCAAAGTTTTGAAAAGCTACCATGCACATATAAATAAATACAATTTTATCTTTAAGTGACAGAAAGTTGCTTTGAGGAAGCGGAAATATCCATAAAATATGTTGGATATCTGACTGAATTACAGATGTCACAAAATGTTATATTCAATTCTCTGTTAAATAGTTTCAATAATACTTAAAATGACATTTCTTGAAAGTATGCAACTGAATCATCCGTAAAATAACATGAGAGTGTGTTCATATTACGGACATTTTTGTTTAAATACATGACGGAAACATCCGTAAAGTAACTGACATGCCTTGTTCAGGTAACGGAAATGTATGTATAAGTAGATTATGGTAGCTTCCGTTAAGTACCCTACACGCATTTTCAAATAACGGAAACTAACATTTTAGTATGTATTGGAAACATCCGTAAAGTTACTGATATGTCTTTTTAATGAATGGTTATTTACATTTAGCTACATAATGGAAATGCTTGTAAAAATGTAAATATTGTTATCATATAACGGAAATTTACGTAAAACTGACTCCGTTCTGTAAAATCATGTTTATAGAAACTTCCTTTAATGCAGTTAATTGTATCCGTAATTTAACGGAGAGTTCTGGAGGATTTTTTACCAACACTTTTCCGTAAAATCACATGTACCAGATGTTACCTGTAGCCTGTTTCCGTATACTTGTGGATGATCGACCGTTTGGAATATTTTTATACTGTGTGGTCGTATGCATTTTATTTATGAGATAAATGTCTTACAGTGATCAGTTTAAGTTGTCTAAAATAAATGTTGTTTTTTATACCCAAGATCAAAAAAAACTTTGGTAGGGCGTTAGCAATATTCTGCATGTGTTTTTATATTAAATATCACTGCGGCTTTTAAAAATTGTTGTGTTAAAGGAGGATGAGTTGGTTCGCTAGATGATCATAGACAGCGAGTGTATGATAGATACAGTTACACACTGTTACATAATTTGTTCAAAGTGTAAGCAGCCGACTTCGCCATATAGCACGCACCGCCTACCTACCGATCACATTCTGTCCGCCTGCTTGGACGATGCCTGGAATATCTTTGACGTGTGGGGATGCTCCTTCTCATTCTTCCTGCGAGATGTACTTGCAGAACCACTCGCGTTCCGAGTGAAAGAAACATCGTGTGATGTTCGCGGAAGTATTCAACGCGGTCACGCCCACTTACACGGAATATTCCCGGTCACAACTAAAACAAGCGTATGTCCCACTTGAATGCTGAAAACACAAACCGAATGTCATAATTGAATTTCAAGCCTGAATATGTCTTTTTTTATAGGCCTATCTTGCAGTGGAGATAATATAGATAATTCAATATCATTACTGAAAGATATTACGTTAAAGCTGTCATATGTGTCGTAGAATACACAGAATAACACAAAAATATATGAAATCATGTAAATACTACCTCTTATTAACGGATGTGTAAATAAAATATAAAATTTTGTAGCAAAAACATTTGAGGGATGGAAAAATCTTACTTGTATCTGTTTCATAGTTTGTAATATATGGCCTATGTTGTCTTCCTTGGGTTGTCTACTTTTCAGGATACGTCTTCACTAAATGAGGGTATGACTTTTCCGCGCCTGTGTATTCTGGGTTTCGTGTAACATTTTCTTTTGTTAAAGATAATATTTAATTGAGTTGAGAAAGTAATTCAAAGATATGTTTGCGTATTCGGCTTATGACATTTAAATGAAATATGAAGTAACCTAAACATTCATGAGAGATTTTTTGCAGTAAAATTATTTTATCCTCATTACGTAGGAATCTGACAAATTTCTTTTGCAAAACTGTAGTGGGTTACAATTTCAGACTGTATTCAGGATAAGCCACTTGTGTGAAGTTTTCTGGTTTAAAAAAAATTTAGTTCAGCTGTAGGTGACCTCTCGTTCCCGTATTGATTNATGTAAATACTACCTCTTATTAACGGATGTGTAAATAAAATATAAAATTTTGTAGCAAAAACATTTGAGGGATGGAAAAATCTTACTTGTATCTGTTTCATAGTTTGTAATATATGGCCTATGTTGTCTTCCTTGGGTTGTCTACTTTTCAGGATACGTCTTCACTAAATGAGGGTATGACTTTTCCGCGCCTGTGTATTCTGGGTTTCGTGTAACATTTTCTTTTGTTAAAGATAATATTTAATTGAGTTGAGAAAGTAATTCAAAGATATGTTTGCGTATTCGGCTTATGACATTTAAATGAAATATGAAGTAACCTAAACATTCATGAGAGATTTTTTGCAGTAAAATTATTTTATCCTCATTACGTAGGAATCTGACAAATTTCTTTTGCAAAACTGTAGTTGGTTACAATTTCAGACTGTATTCAGGATAAGCCACTTGTGTGAAGTTTTCTGGTTTAAAAAAAATTTAGTTCAGCTGTAGGTGACCTCTCGTTCCCGTATTGATATTCCGAAAGGATGGCGAAAATTTACAACGAAGTACATTGAGAAAAACGTTGTTAAAATATGGTTTTACCTCATTTTTACCAGTTAAACGACGATAAGGAGACGTGAGAATGTTTTGTCATCTTCCAGAAATTTAATTAAATTTAATGCGTTTTTGTAATGAGACAATAGTTCGCATTCACATTCATGAAAGATCTTACCACAAGTTTTCATAGACCGAACCTGCGCCACTTTGCTTAGTGTAGAATGTAGTCTTGACTGCCATATCGGGTTTTTCATCTCCCAAAAACACTGTCTCTGTGCACTAGAGTGCTGCGTCGATACAAATTTTGCACCGAACATTGCAATGTGTGTGAAGGTCACAAATGCAAACCACTGAATGTAATGCCTAGTCGCCCTGAGCACACTACAACTGGCAACACCGCGAAGTTGCATGGAATTGCAACACCGTCAAATTGCATGACATTTTAAAAATGTGAGGTCACATGGAATTACATCATAGTGAGGTTTCATGGAGTTCTATCGTCATGAGGTGGCACGAATTCCCAAAAAACGTAAGGTTCCATAGAATTCCAAGACTTAATAGAGTGAATACTCTTGCAACCCACATAGCCATTAGGCCCTCCGGTTCTCTTTTTAGCTTATATCTTTTCTTATTTATTATTCTCAGAATCTTAAATGTTTATTATCTTTTATATTTAATTAATTTAAAAACCACACTGCTAAGACAACGCTTAAACTTATCCATTAAAATTCATATTTAAAATATTAAGTTCACAACACGTTAAAATAATTAAATTGGTTCGATTAATATCGTAAAATTATTCAAATCATTCAACAATAAAATTTATTTAAAAACTTGGGAATCTCCAACAGGAGGAACTGTGACAAATCTGGCCTTAGCCAGTTACCACGGGGAGCCACGGGGAGGCTGTTACCCATATTAAAATGTTAAAATATTATATTAAAATATACAATATAAATATATAAAAATATTAAGACATTAGAATATAAATCCACTATTGCATATTACTACATATTAAAACCACAGATATAATTTCATTATAACATATAGTATAAGTATTCCAAGACTGTGAGCTTTCAAAGCATTCCAACATTGTCAGATTTGTTGGAATTCTCACAACGTGACTTAATATGGGATTCCAACCAGCCTTCACGCCGTGAATTCCATCACCGAGGAAGTATTCTGACAAACGTACCAACATGGTGTGGGTAATAACAGTTGATCTCCCACGATGACAGAAAACTGAATGCGGCACAGGCAGGTCTGTTACCATTTCATGCGTTTTGTTCGACGGCGAGTGTTTGGTTTCAAACTTCTCAAGACGATAAGACTTCATTAACTGACTGTGATGCTTGAACCACCCAGTACCCTCGTGCACAATGACAGTTCACAACATCCACTTAGGTATAATTTTTGATGCATTTCTCAACATAATTTACAAATCACGCTGTTACACCAAGTCTATATAATTTTACTTAAGTGCCTAGGTACACAGATTAGAGGAAACAAAGTACCGATTTTGTGACGTCTCCACCGCGCGCGCCGTTTTTGTATTCGCCCCTCTGTAAAGATACCTGCTCCTTGGCTGAATCAACTCCCCCTCCCCCCCTTTTTTTCCTCCAATAATTCCCCTCCCTTGATTACTCTTACCTGTACGT
Source organism: Clitarchus hookeri (assembly GCA_002778355.1). Classification (NCBI taxonomy): domain Eukaryota; kingdom Metazoa; phylum Arthropoda; class Insecta; order Phasmatodea; family Phasmatidae; genus Clitarchus; species Clitarchus hookeri. The sequence continues at coordinate 119,885 of NQII01005150.1, read as the reverse complement.
CAGCTTTTTTTCAATTCAAGGGCTAGTTTATATAAATATTTACACGCCTTGTGCAGCTTTAATTCTACGCCTCATTCGACGCCGTGAAGAAGATCGCTGGGTTGACGACTGCTAGGGCTAATTTAAAAAGGTAATATGAGTTAGAATTGTCCGTTTACCCGCCCTTGGACGAGGGTACTATTAGACGCCGTTTAAATAATGTAGTTGCGTGAGCGGCTGATTATGCCGGAGCTAGTAAAACGCTGAGTCGTGTTCGCAGCTTTTCATTTGTGGGTCAGTTGTGGTGTTTTGTTTTAATAATTGCGTGGCGTAGTATAGTGTTTGACTTGGACTTTGCAGTGGGTTACATTATTTTATAAATTCTGGTTTTGTACACCTGCCTTAATTGTTGCTTCGGACTAACTAATTTTTTGCTTCTCTGTATAGTTCCAATTGCTTTAATGCGTTGTGTATAGATTTTTGTCTGCTGCCCAATTAATTACTTTAAGTTTAATTGTCGCTTCTGTGCTACTACGACTTACGCGTCGGTGAAGTGTTCTAATTGTCGTCGTTGATTATTTTATTCGATGGAGCTATGGTAAAGTTCTACGGACTGCCTCCATCGATTCACTATTTTAACGTAATATTTTATTTCTGATTTTAACTTGTATTTTCACTTAAAGGAGGCTTTACTGGACCTGAAACACTGCCCTCCTTTAGTAAAGTTTCTCCACTAAATAACTTGAATTTATCTAGTCATCAATGTAACTGTTTGTATTATATAAATGTCATAATATTACCATGCTCATTTTTTCTATTAAATATTTATTGTTTACTAGCGAACCAACCCGGCTTCGTCTGGGTACAATTGAATTTTACAGTGATACACTCATAAATAAATTGGGAAAGACAATTAATTTATGTGAATACGGAATTATAAAACTATACTATGTTGGCATAGGTTTTTAACTACAGCAACCCAAAAGGAAGGAAATATTTTTTACCCGATAGCCAAGTAGTAGGGTATTGTTTTTTGGAGTCTATCTGTACAACTATCGCGTAGTTACCACATTTCCGCTTTTCAGCGTCGATGTATGAAAATCAAAACGTAAGATTCATGAAGTTGTAGCTTTATAAATAAATGTACCTAGGTAGGCCCACTACTTTTTGCGCTTGGCTGAGGGATCTTAATCGATCACCAAAGTAAAGCAACGTTCCCAGCGGCACACATTTGGATGGGTGACCGTTTAGTGGCATAACATTTGAGTGCTTCCGGGCTTCGGAAGGCACGTTAAATATTCGGTCCCGGTTGTTATTGATTAATAGCAGTCGTTAAGCCATTTCAGAGGGCCTTGGGCGGCCTGATAAACTCTGACACCAGAGCAAAAAAATATTTCGGTCACGTTCCCAGCCGTTGCAGAATTATGTTTTCTGGTTATTCCAAAGGACCCGCATAATTTACCGTGATAAATAGTACCATACGTCCTATTACAGGACCTGAAGTACCTACACACCACATTTCATCAAATTCCGTTCAGCCGTTATGGAGCTGAGTGGTAACAAACCAAACACAGAGAGAGAGAGAGAGAGAGAGAGAGAGAATTTAGCATTTATAATATTAGTACAATTTTGAAGTAACCTTAAAGTTTTAAATAAGCAACTGTGCAGCAATTTAATATTTTATATGAGTGCTTGAAGTATTTATAGTCAACAGAGTTACTTTTTGATAATTTTGAAACGTTTTGTGCTACTTGGCGTGTTTGCCAGTTGAATATTTATTGTACTTTTGATCTACGCAATACTTTTGAGAGAGCAACGTTAGATAACTGTTTCAGTGCAGGAATTGCGCAAACCAAATTGCAGGTTTCGTAACTTGACTCATTAAAGTCAGAATATATGGCCGTCGAAGTTTTGCTGGTAGTCATCTTCTAGCGGTGAAAGTAGAAGACGAAAAATATTTAAAAAACAATGAACACAGTTTTTAAATTGACACAGGTAATGCAGTACTATTTTTTTTCTCCGTAAGACCAAGTTTAGCACAGCCCATGTTCAGTCACGGTTGACTTTTTAAGGAATATCAAACAACATTTGCTAATCATACACTACCAGTGATTATTTGTGAAGCGTAATTAAAACACACCTCATTATTTTGTAAATTAACTTCCTGCCCGGCTTGGCTTTTTTGGTTTCGGCTATCCACATTGTTACATTACTTCTCACATTCGTGATTCCTCGAACAATGTTTTATGGCCAAATTCGCTCCTCGCGTTTATTAATTACGAAAATTCAGATAACGACTCGTATTGTTTTACCCCGCTGTATATCCCTCTGCACGTTGTTTTTTTAACTTCTGCTTTTTGATTACAAATCTATATTTCCGCCTTTTTCATCTTGTAACTAATTTTATCCAGCACCTTCATTGCCATTTCCTTGAAAACGTCAGAAAACTCTGTCTATTCACACTCTTACACTTGTTACTAGTAATTAAAAGCTCTTTAAGAGGTGAAATTTTTTTTTTCCAAGAATATAAATATACTTTTGGATTCGTGACACGATGATGGTATCTTGATAGACGTACCGAAACAGTTTAATAAAAACATTCATGACCTTGTTATAACAAAATATATGCGAATTTTATCTTAAAACTCTATTGATACACATTAAATAATATATATATTTTAACACCAAATTTAATTTCAGTTCAAGTCTTAAGTGAAGCTACAGAAGTGACATATTGCATTCGACTAGAAATCCAAACACTTGGTTCACCAGCGGTTAAGGTGTAAATTCTGCCAATTTTGACTTTAACTTTTATCTGAAAATGTCAAGATGGAAATAAGCGCTATATAAGCTATCAGTTTTCACTTTGGCTGCCAAAATTAAATCCGAAAACAAAGAGGCTATAATTATCAGTATTTAAGTTTCGGCATGACAGTGGCATTAATATTGCAGTGTGGTTGGTTTGTGTTTTAAATAGTTTTGCTTTTGTTTAAGAACATCTCTAAACCTAGCTGAAAACAATAAAGTAACTATAATTTTAAGAAAAAATTTCAATCTACTAAAAATTCCCACGTACATTTTTTGACAGGACAGTCTTGTAGAATCGTTACGTTGTATATTAAATAATAATGTTTATTTGATTGGCTAAACATCAATACCTGAACAGGGAGTAAACATCAAGAAACCCTTAAACGAAATCTGAAGTCTCAAGAATCTACGTATAATAGTCAGGTAATAAAAAAATATATATATATAAGTATTTTTGGCGACGTACAGTAAGGTCAGGTTGATAAAATGAATTAATGTTGAACACGCTTAAACATAAACGAAAATTTTAGATGATTAGAAGTTTTGATAACATATATAAAGAAATGTCGTCTGTTTGTAGAGATAATATGATAGACAGGCAAAAGTTAGAATTCTGTGCTACGTATCATGTTATGTAAGGTTGAGCATCTCGTCAGCAGCCCGTTCTTCACGGACATAACCAGTATCTTGGAGAATAACGATTTAGGAAGAAAGAGACCAAAGACTTTAGTAAGAAACCTCTCCTTCAATTTCCAGGAGTGTTTTCAGGAAGTACTGATTCATCTCTCTCGATGCCACATATCATGGTACACGAGATTAGTATCTGCTGCAAAGATTATCCGCTGATCTTGAAGCATTTCATGCAAATCAAATCGTACTCATACATTTCATAACGGACACTTTAATTGAATGGGTGTTATCGTAAGCAAATGCCCATAAAGTTGATTTCATTACTAGTTTCACTTAATTAATATTGCTTACAATCAATATTTGCAATTGGTCTCCAGTCTGACTACAATGATTCTGTCTAGTTTCCTAAAAAATTCTTCGGGAAGGGATCGCAGGGAGGGGTAGCGAAAAAACACCGGGTTAGTTCTTACACCCTTGCGGGCAGACACTCACCCGAAATTGCCATGTTAAACTAAGAATAATTTTTTCTTGAATGAAACAAAGTTTATTTGGCACCACCAAATTAATTTTTGGACAGGGTCAATAAAATATTTTGTCGATGAAATGAAATTATCTTGTTTTTCTAATTTGGTTGCATATATTATTTGTGCCACTACAGATTTGTTTGGCTCTACTAACATTAAAGAGTTTCTGTTAATAACTTCACATATTTATTTGCGCACGTTGTCCAGTATTAGCTAAACTACTTTTTAAATCGGAAGGTTTTAAAATGCATAGTTTTCAAATACTGGACAACTTGCGCAAATAAATATATCAAGTTTAACAGCATTCCTTTTTAGTTCACCTGTTTAACTTGTTTTATTAAGATATTTAAGCATTATCATCAATCTATAAATGCACTAGCAAACACTGTTATAGGCTACCAACGGCAAAGAGAGCACTTTTGAAAACACTCTCTTTTGGAATAATAGTCAAAAATATTATTAATTTTAGCCTTTGGCGTTGAAATTCGACTGCAGTAGAATACACACACTTTGTTTATTACTTACATGGCAGGATTTCTTTAAAATGGTGGTTAAAAAATAAACAAACGGCGACAAGAAAACACTAACTAGGGCCACAAAAGTACTCAATTTATCGTGAACATCTTATACTATCTTAATTATCGCAAAAATTACAAACATACCCCCAAACTGTATTTCCGAACGAAGACAATCAAATTAGGGGCGAAACAAATACATACAGTTGATTCTTGTAAATATTCTGTTAACAGTATAATATCTTCTGGCTCAATATAGAGGTTTTTTTTAATGGAAGGGTGTATTTTGTTAGAAGAACAATATTAATTTTGTGGCATTTCTAGTTTTGTTTATCAAAAAAAAAAATATTTCGTTGGGCCAAGTAAGTCTATTTTTGACCCTATACAAACAAATATTTTTTGGCTGTTCTGTCAGTGCATGTGGCAGCCTGTCGTCATGTCACGTCGCCGACTGAAGCAGTCGGCCTCATCCTGAGCTCTGACTACACTTATTTTGTCCGCCCCCTCGGCCTGTAGTCCTCATTTCTTATTGGTCATCATTCGGGTCCCGGGAGGGGAATCGTACCAACCGCGTGATGTTGATAGTTGACGCAATCGTAACGTGTCAGTCAGATGTAAGCATTGTGTCCTATTATTAGCAGATTCCAGCATTTGTTATTATTTTTAAGTGGTCATCGTCCTAATCAACAAGTGCCTACCGCATTTTGACTGAAACAGCCGCTGCTAGCTGTATGAGGTATTCTGATAATTTATATATCATAACTATCAAAGAAAATGTTTTCCCAAGTGTCGATGTGGGTTTCCCTCCTTAGTACTACAGTTTATAAACTATAGTGTATATTTTTAATACTTTTTTGAGTAGTATATCAAAAGTTATGCTTAGTTTTTTCGGTCTCAGTATATAACTATGAACCGTTAGGAAATCTTGCTACTTAAACAATTGTACATATGCCATCGATAAAATAAAATTTCATAGGAAAGAGTGAAATGGATTAGATAATTTTTTATTATTAGACAAAATATGATTAAAGTTTTAAGATATTACGTGTTATGCTTTAACATTGAACCATACATGTGAAATGACGTGAGGTACTTGTTAATGGACTGTAGATGAGATAATAATATAATTACTTCAATAGGGCGTGTCAATTTGGAGGGGAAAAATAAAAATTCGTGATTTTTGTGAATGAGGGGGTCCAAAAATGTGCCTTTTGATGTGCAATATCCTAATTTAAAAGATTTTTCCTTATTCATAAAGATTTAGCTTGGTAAATTTTCGCTTGATTATAATCTATATTTAAATATCCGAAAAAAGGGGATGACTTAATATTAACTCCAACAAAATTTGCTCAAAAAGTGGTTTAATGAGCTCAAACAATTTTATTTATATTTTGTCTTTATTATGAAACACTGAAAACACATTGTAAAAAATTTAAAAAGCTTCAACCACCAATATTCATCAAATCTTGCTTCGATTCATACCTAGACATCATTCTTCTGCTTGCTTCCTGGCCTCTAATGAATCCTTCTCGTTTCTCATGAGTATACACTTTGCCAGAAGCCTCTGTTACTTGTTTCACACACCTCTCTATGGACTGTCCATGACATGGCCACTTTGGAACTTGCATTGGCTCTTCAACAAACTTTCTTATTTCTGATATTTTGAGTTTACAAGTAAGTGGAGGTTCATATACTTTTTCTGACCAGTCCATCAGTTCCAAACGGGAAGTTGCATTTGGATTTACTGCAGGTGTTTTCCTAGGCCGAACAAATAGGTCTCCTGGTGTATCATCATCTTCATTCCTTAATTCAATTATCTTCTGAACCTCTGCTTTCCTTTCTTCTTGGTCTTCTGAGCATAAAAGTGTCTGAAGCACCATTTCACTAAATGCGAACCATGATGAACGTTGGATTGTTGGCAAAACAATATCTGCTACTGCCTTCTTCTGAGATTTTAGGAGCTTCAATAAATAAATAATGTGGCGAGGTCCTTCCACCCAAGAGAATTCCAATTTAATTGTAAATCAGCAGGGATAGTAGACGCCAACAATGTATTCCACAAGCAGTTGTAACTTCTTCAAGTTGTTGCATTAAAGGCCATGTTTTAAAACCCATATGCGACAAATCCTATTTGCAGTTGTTAGCCACAGAGAGTGGCTTACAGGGCTAATTTCTAGTAATGCCAGATCAATTGGAAGTACAGCTGTCCTTATGGCCTGAGTTATCCTGTAACCATAAGCCTGATCTGTAGAGAGATCTTTGACAACAGTGTCACTCAATGGAACCAAAGGCTCTGGAAAGGATATTCTGACAAATGAGGGATTGATTTCAAGTTCTGTTGCAGCATCAAGCATGTTGCCAATCTTACCACTCCACTTGTTGTTAGACAAAGTTTTTCCATCCAACTCGGTGATCAAGTGTTGCAAAGGTAGCTCATTAGTATGAAGAGCACAAACCATCCAGATGAGTTTACGATTCAGCTTTGCCTCAACCCAATGCATGACCCCTCCTTACCAACCAGTGTTAACATTCGTTGAGTCACTTTTATCAATGCTGTTTTTCTTTTAAAAAAAATCCACATGATGGTTAGCAATAACTTCAGCAGGTTTCCTTTTCGTTAAGTCTTTCTCTGGAGTAAAATGGCAAAGATACATTCCACCTGGCTCACTGCAAACAGTGTAATGCTCTTCTTTCACAATACTTGGAAACTGATGACTTGAGTTATCTGCCTGCAACAGAACTTTAGTGAAATCTTGGCATCCATCGAAGAAGATACATTCAATATTGCCTGTCCTGCATCGAGCATGAAATTCTTCATCAAGTGCTTTCATGACTTTTGCTTGTGCCCTTTTTACTTTATTGTGATCAACCACAAGTCTCCTGTCACCTTCAGTAATTAATCCTGTCTCCTTCAGTAATTAATCCAGCATCCAAAAACGAAGCTGTTGTAATGGCAGCTGTAGCACGTAGACCGACACCATACCTAACACTTTGCAATGCAACATTGCGCAATTGTAATGTATTATATTGACTTGTACTTGAAGTAGAAGGTGCATCAGAAGCATCACATGGAATTTGCAAAGGATCTTCAGATTATTCATCTGTAAAATCAGTTGGCTCTTCATCTTCGTCGGAGAAAAGAACTTCATCTGGTTGTAATGTTAATTCTTCGTTCCTTTTCAGCTTATATTTATAAATTCTTCTTTATTCATCTTCTTGCCTCTTCTGCTTTTTAATTTGTCTTCTGTGCTCAGGTAGATCTGGTAATCCAATTTGATGCTGTCCAACAGATCCAACCTTCTCTCTTTGACTATTAATAAACACTAGTTCTTTGACAGGGATCTTCATATCCTTAGAACAAGAGCAGGAGATGTGCACTTCATGTTTACAGTCGGCACCACCTGGACATGGACCCTCAAATTCTGGACATAGCTTAATCTCACACTTGCAATTGAGGATGTCAAAGAGCTTGTCTAATGTTGCTATGAAAGCCTCTTTCACTTCCAGTTTTCCTCTGCCAAGTGATATGTTTTTGGCCTTTTCCCAGTTTTCTTCTATCTTCTTCAGGACTGTGACTCTTGAATTTAAAATTGGCACCACAAAATAACTGTTTGCTCGCTGCCACTGTTCAAGCACATTTGGATAATTATCCTTTGCAAGGGTGGCTGCTGGGTAATTTGTGACATTCTCTACACTCTGTTCTCTTAGCAGAAGGCCCATATCTTTGAACATCACGCAGAGTTGGGAGTTCGGAAGGCTGCATTTCTCGACCAGTTCCAATGAAGTTACTCATGTGAGTGGAAGTTGCCAATCTTTTCTTCCTTTTACTAGCCATGGTTCCGAATTTTCAGATTTTGAAATTAGAAGAAATTATTCATGCCTGGAAAGAAAAAGGCACTATTTGTATGATATTCATAAAAATTAATAAAAAGACACTCAGCTGCAAATGAGTATTGTTAGTTTAAAGACTTTTGCGAGTGGCATAAAATATTCTTACAGATGTCATAGTATTTCTAAACCTTAGAGCAGAAGTACAAACAGAAATAATGATAAGAAGGCACTTATGGAAAGAAGACAGTTTGCTGCGAATTTTACATAAAACATGAAAATATCACGAAATTGAAGTACCTATTTACCAAGCAAACCAAGGTAATTGCCAGTTCATGTAAATATATTTGTGAATCGCTAACCAAAATACATCTTTTTGACCCCCTCATTTTTTGAAAAAGGAAAACAAGAAATTCGACACGCCCTATTACTTCAAGTCAATTGTTTAAAACAATTACGGAAGATAAGTTATTGTTTGTAAAAGTTTTTACATTATATTGTGGTATGGTTTAATGCTTTACAATTTAATCACTCTTCGTTATACACTTGAGTGACGTAAATCCACCTTGTTTCAAAACTGAAGGCTGATATTAAATCCGGTTAAGGCGGTCGGCACATGTATTCCCTATACCTTCTCTCTGCAGCATCTTGTCAGCATGGCGTCACGATGAGAACAGACGCCGCTTGAGCTGTCGCAATGCCCTACAGCGCCGGCAAATCGTGCAATCCGTCCCTTGATTGTCGTTGCTGTTTCAAATAACAATGTCTGAAGCAACAGCGGCCCGACTGTTGTAGTTTAGTGCACGCTGGCATGGTTCCGACCTTGTATGGGAGGGTGCGTTGAGGCGGAATGTTGAGCCAAACCCTGCCCATGCCATAACAACATAACTTATACGGTTATGATTTTATATTCTAGATTAGGAAAGTACTGGGGTTGACTGGGCTTGTTTTTACATTTTTAATATGTACTATACGCTTGATTTGGAACAGTGAGAATTGAGCCAAATCAGTGAAAGCAGTGAAAATTGTGCAATTGATAATTGTCGGCAGATAATTAATTAATATAGTGACTGAATTTCACTAATTTATTTGTAATTTCAACTGAATCACAAGAATTACATTGTTATAAGTCACTTATTATCAGTCAATTTGCTTGTTTCGCCGGTATTAACTAACTTTCAGTGAATGTTATTTCACTGATTGATATCACTGGTTCTGACATAGAGTATAGGTACTTTTTGTGACGTTGACGCGTGTATATAATTGCGTATTGCTTAATAGGCCTTGCGTGTGTTGTTATGCTCGGCCTTGGTTCATTTTCTTGTACAGTTGGTGATATTGGTTTTCAAAATTATTTAATTAGCTTGTGTAACATTAAAACTTTTACTAAGTATTTTATTGTGTAATATTTGTTTCTATACACGTTTGTTTTTCTGTTCTAAATCTTTGGTAAATATTAATTCTTTTTGTGTTTTTTTTATTGTTTTGCTTGATGACCTCTTGACAGCGCTGAGTTCGCGAGTTTGCTCGGTGCTCCGTGCTGAGTCGTTTTTGTAGAGAGTTGTGGAATGACCTTGGACTGAGAAGGGCCTTCCTGTTGAACCACGCTCCGAGGTGGACTCGTCCGGTGGATCGCCGGTCGAGTGGGTGCTGCATTCTCGGCATTGCGGGCCGACGTGCAGTCGGGCTCTTGCCAACGTGTTTCCACTAAGCTGGTTTCTCGCCCAGAACTCGCCTTTCTGTAAATCGTAGTGCGATTTAACCGAAGAGCGCGACGTGTACTTGGGCTGAAGACTTGGTCAGCTGTAAGGCTGCATACGAGGACCGTTGCTTAAGTGGCGTACTTGGGGGTCGAGTGTGCTCTTCCGAATACTTCAGTTTCGGAGGACACCGAGCGAGGTCGCTGTTCTTCCCACCGCCGTCGTGAGGACATTCACCGCATCCCGAGGAGAGAGTTCAATGGGTCGCACGAAACTACTGTTCGGAGGCACTGCCCGTCTTCAATTTAGTTTCGCGTCTTGTGCGGCGTCGTCATTGCGAGTTCGTGTTGCAAGTTACATTTTACTTGACGACTCCTTTAGTTTTGGCAAGCTTTGCGCATGTGTAGAATGGCACTGATATTATGTTTGTGGCCGTCATTATAAATGTGTCTGAGGAATCATACTTCCCTCCATCAAGAGTACGCAATTATTGGTTTTTGTAATTTGGGATATAGATTTTTCTTTTAAAAAAACTATAGTTGTTCTACGTGGTATTATTTATCAAATGTAACCGCATTGAATATAATTAAAAAAATAAGTTGCCATAGACTGAATTTCATGACGGGGAACAACGAGCGGCACTCCAAGCCGCACTTTGAGGTATGTACTTCTCNTAGAATGGCACTGATATTATGTTTGTGGCCGTCATTATAAATGTGTCTGAGGAATCATACTTCCCTCCATCAAGAGGACGCGAACGAGAGTATGATGTACGCAATTATTGGTTTTTGTAATTTGGGATATAGATTTTTCTTTTAAAAAAACTATAGTTGTTCTACGTGGTATTATTTATCAAATGTAACCGCATTGAATATAATTAAAAAAATAAGTGACTTCCAGTTAAGATACATGACTAACCTGTATGGTGTCGTTGCCATAGACTGAATTTCATGACGGGGAACAACGAGCGGCACTCCAAGCCGCACTTTGAGGTATGTACTTCTCGGCGTGGATCCACAGACAAAACTCGTTCGAAGTGTTGCCAAGCGTTATATAGTTTTTTGGTGACGTAGTTATTCCGAATACTGTGCCGCCCAGAAGGGAGATCCACTGGCGATTCTGTGCTATGTTTTACAAGCTATTATTCTAGCAACGTGTTTTGGATTCTTTGCCTTGCCTAGGCACTGACGCGTCACTGCAGTTCGCTTGGATTGTCCGCGTTTATTGAGTCATAATAACGTGCTATTGATATGGAAATATTTGATGTAATGTATACAGAATGACTCTAAAATCATTGGACAAACATCGAGGGTTGGTAGAGCTCACTAAAACAAACAATTATTGTATAGGAACACATGGCCGGGAGTGACGCGTTGAGGCACAAACACAAAAATAACACATGAAATGCAACACAGTGTTTATTTACAACGTCGCCGCTAAATGCCTTTTTACAGCAATGTTTAATAATAATTGCTCAAAATTGCTACCACCAACAGTAATGCAAGCTTGGTAGCGTCGGTGGAGTGATTGGCGAACAGATTCAAATACGCCGAGTATTTCACGCACGCGTGCAGCCGCACAGGATAGTCTAGCGACGAGTTCTTCAATGGAATCAACTGGAGTCTCGTAAATGAGGGCTTTCAAATGCCCCCATAGGAAAAAATCGAGACTCGATAAATCTGGCGATCGTGGTGGCCATCGGACTGTTTGTGCCTCAACGCGTCGCTTCCGCCCATATATTACTGTACAATAATGGTTTGTTTTAGTGAGCTCTGCAGCCCCTCAATGTTTGTCCCATGATTTTAGAATCATCCTGTATATAATAGCAGTTTCATTATCCGTGAATATAAGATGTTATATTGCAATGTCAGCTACTTGATACACTGCTTAAAACGTTCTATGATCTACGTTTAGTTTGTGTTGTTCAATAGATGTATGCAGGTTGGTAATACATTTTTTGGATGGGAATTTTAATTTGATGAAATGAAGTATGTGACAAGATTAAAGACAAATTTACTTGCCAATTGATTGCAGAGATTTTGTTTTCATTTAATGGGTTTATTATTCCGGAAAAATTACTCTGGAATATGTTACGTTAAAACACTGACAAGAAAATACAAACAATTCCCAATTAAAATAATACTGAGAAAAATACGTCTTTAGAAATGCACATCGTAGGAAACGTAGATGCACGAAGAACCACTGAAAGTTTTTTGATATTCACGCATATATAAGAAGAACAGAAATAAAAATATATAAACTGTGCGTTCCAGCTGCTGAAGCTCGTCCATACACAGAGAAGTATAAAAATTAAAATGTATTGAGAACTGGAAAATTAAAAATAATTGAAAATTCACTTTGGAAAAAGCCCCAATATAATCCAAAAACACAGCAAAGCAAAGGCCCAGAATAAACAAGACAAAAGAAACTTCGAGAGGCCTGAAAAAGAATACCATATGGATCACACGACAGATATTAAGGTACACGAAAATAAAAACAACACCGCCCGCCCCAAAAATATCAAAACATTTTGATTAGCCACAAAATAAAATAAAATTCACAGAAACATTATAGAGTTATTAACAATAACAGAAACGCAATGAACATACAAAGGCACACTGTGGTACACCAGAGAGAACAACAGTTAATTACTAAGTCATCAATACAAGATACAGACAGAGCACAAAACAAAACAAACAGCAGGATCTTTCGTATATGCTCCAGAGCCAAGCAAATGTGGAGGACCGTCATCAAGGAGGTTAAAAATTTATCGGTGTGCGATGCACGTGCCTGGCACTAAGATCGTTGTATGCCAGCTGAGCCACGAGGGGGTTGAAACTCCGGGATGTTCCGGAGAAAATCTCAATGTCAGTCTGGAGCGTCATCTCTGCTGGAGACCGGAGACTCTCAAGCTGGTACAAAAGGTGAACACCTGTGTGGATCAGGAATCCCATAACCATTCATAGTCCATTGTGGTACGCAGAGTTGGCTGGTCTCCAACAAGACGGAAGGGAGTACATGAAGGATATAAGCACGATAGAGAAACAACCGCATTCATAGAGGAAGAGGATTAGAAGAACAGAGCAATGGACGGAAAATACGCTGGGAATTGCTTCTTTTAGAGGCCCCAGAAATCAATGTATGATTATGATTAGAAGTGATTCCTAGAAACCAACTGTTGTAAAAAACGCAATTTTGTAACATATAAAGATAGAAGAGTTGAAGGACAATTGCACCGTANTTGTAACATATAAAGATAGAAGAGTTGAAGGACAATTGCACCGTATGACTTTAAAAAACATTAAATTTTTTAATTTAAATGTTATATAATTTTAAACACTAAATTTAAATCCCAAAAAAATACTTACTACCAAAAATAATATGTTAGAACAGAGACTNTATGACTTTAAAAAACATTAAATTTTTTAATTTAAATGTTATATAATTTTAAACACTAAATTTAAATCCCAAAAAAAATACTTACTACCAAAAATAATATGTTAGAACAGAGACTAAAAAACATTTGCTAGAAGTAAAACACTTATTGTGAAAATTGAATTTTCTATTAATAATACTTTAGGTGGAAAAAACATTTTTCTCGGAGGGAAAACTTTTTCCCTAGAACAGCCAAGAATACATTTTTGTTTGCGTGGTAATTCGCGGCTTTTCCCTCCGTTAATTAGCACCGTAGCTAAATATGTATGGAAGAAGTACGTAACTTAGCTCATGTGAACAACTGCTGCAGAATGTGGGCTGCATAGCACGGAAGTGGTACACATTTAGACCACAGTATCTCGTAAGTACTTTCATTATGCGTAACCGCGTCATCTTATATCAAGGTATTTATCCCTTCCAATGTCAGTCCTTCTACTTTGGCTGCCTGGGTGGAAAGTTTTGCCCTTGTGTGCCTGATTTATTGCACTGCAGACCGATGATGGTTCGTTTGCTAATCTACATTCCCTCTGTAACAATCTTCGCACTTACAAACACAGGCAGATAAGGGTTCTCACTCTTGTGTTTTTCCAGCGTGATTCAACATGGTTTCGAGGCCAGTCAGTGATTATTGATGGGAAGGTTACTTCTTTATAATGGCTTTCTAAAATAGGAAATCGTTTGTATGCAACTTAGTTACCTACCATTATTTTNGGAAGGTTACTTCTTTATAATGGCTTTCTAAAATAGGAAATCGTTTGTATGCAACTTAGTTACCTACCATTATTTTATTAACACTACGAAGGATTAATTAATAAATGGGTACGAAGCAAAGTTCACCCATGTGCTCCTTCTCGTTCAGGCTGCCTTGTCATTTAGCACATGTTCGAAAAAAAATTTCTCTCCTGCGATTTTTACCGCTATGATGATCATTTATATCATTTATGAAAGTCTTAGATGTTGCACTGAAAATTTAACAAGTCTTTGAATTCTTGCGGGGAAGATGTGATATGGAAATGCAGCAGCGAAGGAATGTGTAGGCGAAAGAATGCTAAGGCAAAGAAAATGGGAGAGCCCCGAAAATACCCATTATCCTACGACAACATCCGCCACGTTTCCCACATGGAAAGCCTGGAAGTTGTTTTGGAAGGTTTCTGCGGTATCACAATGACCCGGTAGTGAGCCCACCAAGTAGGAAAATGAACGCAAGGCTGCCGATTATTTTTTGTTTTTTATTATTTTGTGTACTAACCATATAAGGGTAACTGAGTATAGAGAGCATACGAGCTGTAGAATAACAATACTAAGTGTCCCAACTTTGGCTTGTTTTACTACACGTAGAACTATAAAAAATGCCGGTAGGATTCGAAGTTAGAAATTTNAAATGCCGGTAGGATTCGAAGTTAGAAAAAATTTTTTATTAAGCAAGTACTTTGTGATGTTTGTAGGCCTACACTTCCTCTAGACTAGTTTTATTGCAACTTAAACATGTCCCTGTCATTTAAAGTGTTTCATTCCACTAAACGGGTGGGTCGGTGGAAAATTCAAACGTATACCGTAACGACTCGCAGATGTCACGTCTAGCAATATTGCTTATTTTCCGTGTGTTCACCGCTCAACTGAGTCATTGTAAAAAAATGTACTAGTGAATTCCATTTAACGGCCCATCAATGCCGAGAATGCAGCACCCACTCAACCGGTGATCAATCAGACAAGTCCACCTCGGAGCGTGGTTCGACAGGAACGCCCTTCTCAGTCCAAAGTCATTCCACAACTCTCTACAGAAACGACTCAGCACGGAGCACCGGGCGAACTCGCGAACTCAGCGTTGTCAAGAAGTCATAAAACAAAACAATACACATATTAAAAAATAATTAATATTTACGAAAGGTTTAGAACAGTAAAACAAACGTGTATACAAACAAATAATACACAATAAAATACTTAATAAAAGTTTTAATGTTACACTAGTTTATATTTGTGCCGACAAAGACAGGTGGAAGGCACGTTCTCGGTTGTAGGGGTCTCACTTCCGGAAATTACGTGTGTTTTATTTATTTCGAGTGCGGGAACCTTCTGGACTGTGTTAACTCACGCAACTTACGTTTCTCGGTGCAATTTCTCGGCAGTTCTTCCTCTGTGCGCATCGAATATTCTAGTTGTACCTGCTGCTCTGCTACGACCGGCCATGCCTGGCTTTTGAAAACGTTCATTTGTGCTTTGGTTATGCTAGAGGACTCGAACTTCACATGAGCCAAACATTTAGTAATTCCATGCCCTCGCCTGCCTTTACCATAGTGGTCCTGTTGATATATTTATTTTAGTGTGTCATTACTTACCATAAGTTTTACTGAGATTGTTTAAGGCACCATCCGTGAAGAGACGGTTATGAGAAAATTATTTATTGTGCTTCCTGATACAGGCTGTTACAGTAAAGTGAGTACTATTGAGGACATAGGTACTTTTTCCTTTTAGCCCTTTTTTTTTTGCCTTTAACAGCATTTTAAAATTAATATTGCTATGTAAGTAATAAACACAGTGTTTAAATCCCACCGTACTTGGAAGATAACATTTAAGGCTAAAATAAAACATATTTATTGACTATTACTCCAAATGAGAGGGCTTTCAAGAGTGCTCACTTTACTGGGAATAGTAATAATTAATTCATAAAATTAATAATATTATGATTTCCCCTTATTGTGACGTTCCAAATATTACATATTAATCGTTGTTTATCATGTGATTTTGACAATTACATTGACGATAGATTCGTCAATGATGGGGACAGTAGCGGAGGACGAAAATCGCTACACCTCATTTTTAGTTTATTACTAAATCCAGGGAAACATGTGTTTTCAGACGACCAGCAGTACAGCTGACTGCAGCGTGTTGCATATGCAAGCACCGCAGGCGCTCACAGCTAGGAATAGCNGCAGACGACCAGCAGTACAGCTGACTGCAGCGTGTTGCATATGCAAGCACCGCAGGCGCTCACAGCTAGGAATAGCAATGATCCCGACGGCGGCGTCAGTGGGTTATTCATGATGGCTGCAGCACACGTTGACGAGTCTGCGCCCATCAGTAAAGCATATGTGTGCGGTTCGGAAACTCATCGTTGATCGTGACCTGTAACCCGAAAGGTAATGGAATGAGTTGTAAATGCGGAAAATTGACTGGAGTTAGACTGAAAAAAAAACTATTTTGGAAGGGGCTAAAACATATCAAAACCGCTACATTCATATGTAACTTTTACTTGAGTTTATTTTTTACTCTATTTGTAATAACGTTATACTTAATTATATATTTGTTGTTTTTTGGTGGCCGCTGCATTTATTTATTGATGATTTAATGTATAAGTTTAATTGGAATATATGGAAACCTCAGAAAACGTATTTGTGTTTAATTATGTTTGTAAGTCTTTCTGATTTTCTACCATGAAGTTATTTGTATGTAGGTTAATTTGCATAGAGGATTTAATTTATTTGGTTACCATAGTAACGCGAGACGTAATGCATGATATATGATGTAGCCGTATCGTGATTGGCGCAACGTTTACAGGCGTTAATAAGTACGTAGTTTAGGAGGCATCTAGCCATCTTGTTCCACCAGGCAGGGCGAGACCTAGTAGGTCACCAGCCTGGTAGAAATTTTTTTATTATCTAATTAATTTTGCCGAGTTCGTACCATTCATAACAGACTGCCCGACGGGGCTAAGACGCGCTGGATATAATTGCAAGAAAATAGTCTGCACCCGTTAACAACGCGGTTAAGTAAATTAAATTCAATTTAGAGCTGCCGCGATGTTGCGAGTGGTACGATATGGACTGTAATAGCGTTACCCAAGTCCGAGAGGCTTGTGAGGGAAGTGACTAAGGTGAACGAGTACCGGGACCAGCCAACGAAGTTCCTACAAGATGTTGCCGNTAGAGGCTTGTGAGGGAAGTGACTAAGGTGAACGAGTACCGGGACCAGCCAACGAAGTTCCTACAAGATGTTGCCGTGATTAAGCATCTACAGCTAAGTATTCACGGGATTTCAATGCAGAGACGTCGCCAGAATTCTAATTAATATCCTTTGAAAATATTTTAGACTACGTCACACCATCTTGCATCATAGCATGTTGAAGTTGCTCTGCCTAATTTGCCTATGGATACCTGCCAGGATCTTATTAGTTCTTCCGACTTAGTTGGTTTGACAAAGACAGTTAATCTAATGTAATTTATTTTTTGCAAGAAATTAAGAAATCTTTCAAAATTAATACATTTTATTTAAATTTTATTTAATAGGATATACTTATGCGATAGGATACAGTCATAGTTACGGCCACATTAAGCAAAACTAATTTTGAAACTTTTCATACATTTCATACATTTGCACATATCATATTTAATTTCATTGACTGATGTTCAAAACTCTTTATTTTAAAATTACACCTCAGGTAATTTTCTCAATGTCTCTGTTTGTATTTAATTTTCAGTAGTTGGTAGTATTTTCTGACACTTTTTTCCCAAATGTTTAATGCATGTTATTTCCAGCCGACTGAGACTGGCTGCTACATGTTATCCTGAGTGTCGCATACTTGGTAAGACATATATAAATCGTGTTACGCTGTTGCTAAATCGTAGTTGTTCTGTGGGGCCAGCAAGTTTCAAACCGCAGGTCAGAATCAACTGTTAGTGGTGACAATTAATTTGATCCAAGATTAAAGTAATATTTTTCAACAGTTGGTACACTCTGCACACCTTGCACAAGGAAATCCATTATCATTGTCTCTGTAGCATTTAAGATAAGGGACAACCCNTTGGTACACTCTGCACACCTTGCACAAGGAAATCCATTATCATTGTCTCTGTAGCATTTAAGATAAGGGACAACCCAAGATATTCACATTTAAAAATTCAAAACTCCCATTAAGAAGCCTTGGAACTAAAACCTATTTCACCCTCTTCCTTATTACATGTGGTTACAAAAGAAGCTTTCTTTCTCTTAAGTAAAATATGAACTGGTAAAATACTATACCCAGTGCCCAATAAATACTTTTCCCAGAAACCCCTTATCGTTTTTGTAGACTTCAAATAACGTCAGAGCGCGTGTGGAAATAATGCCTTGCANTTGGTACACTCTGCACACCTTGCACAAGGAAATCCATTATCATTGTCTCTGTAGCATTTAAGATAAGGGACAACCCGAGATATTCACATTTAAAAATTCAAAACTCCCATTAAGAAGCCTTGGAACTAAAACCTATTTCACCCTCTTCCTTATTACATGTGGTTACAAAAGAAGCTTTCTTTCTCTTAAGTAAAATATGAACTGGTAAAATACTATACCCAGTGCCCAATAAATTCTTTTCCCAGAAACCCCTTATCGTTTTTGTAGACTTCAAATAACGTCAGAGCGCGTGTGGAAATAATGCCTTGCAGATATCTCACGAGTAGTTGCAATATACTTTCACTTTCCCACGGTTCCACCCATGTTATTGGAAGTAGTATATAAATCACAAGTTCTGTCGAAGAATACATATTCCATATCGCTGAAAAACATAAAAACCATGTTATCAATTTTTGTGCATTATTAATACAAACAAATTCGAAAAAAACATGGAATTTCTGCTATTTTGTGTTGCCAAAATTTTTTGTTCCTTCCTATTGTATTAATATTGCATAAACAGCATTTTATTATACGTACAAGTGTTATACTGCTATTCCTATTCATTGATTTATTTATTAACACCAAATTTTTGTGGGCAAGGTTTTATGTCGCTGTACAAAGCAAATTTGTAAATTTCGTAG
Organism: Clitarchus hookeri; assembly: GCA_002778355.1. Lineage (NCBI taxonomy): Eukaryota > Metazoa > Arthropoda > Insecta > Phasmatodea > Phasmatidae > Clitarchus > Clitarchus hookeri. The sequence goes on along the minus strand of NQII01005150.1, from coordinate 100,677 downwards.
TAATTAACTACAAAAAATTATCAACAATACATAATAATATTAAAGTATAATAAACCACTATAGTATGTTTTACGAAGATGATTTGACATTCATATATTGACATATTTATAGTTTCTTAATCCTCCATTTAAATATGACGATATTTCGTTTAATTACAAATATTTAAAATTATATTTTAATAAATAATTTAGTTGCATTGATGTGTTGATAATTTATTGAAATTGTCATCAAAACACAAGATTTTATCTTTGACGGTTAATGGCAATGGTGAGTTAATGTTATTATGATAAAAAAATGCAAGGTATTATTTTACATTACTTGGCATAAACGAATTCAAATTTGAAGTTATTTGTTTTTAAATTTATTTAGTTCAGCGTATTTTATAATTTCATAAGATAAATTTAATTTTATATGATTTTATTCATTTATAATATTAATTTATTTAAACCTTTAATTAAGTAATTATTATTTAAAGAAATGATTCCCAAAGTTTACCTGTTGCATTGAAATTCATTAAGGATAATTCGCAACCTTTCACCAGCCCCAACTGCAGGTTGGCCACGCCACAAATTCAGTGAAGATGGAAGGAGTGCTGCCATAGAACGTGAAAGACTTCCCACTGAGCATCTATAAAAACATTCAAGAATAGTAAAATACAAGTTTTTTTTTTTTAATCATTTCATAATTCTGAAAGGTATACTCAGGAAATTCAAAGGCATTTGCAATGACTGTGGGTAGGAAAATCACGCAGGAAAAATGTTCACCCGCGCAGAGGATAGTGACGAAACCTCCCGAATGTAAAATGAGGCTTATTGCCACATACTCAGAAAGTCGCTTGCAAGTGTATAACAGTAGGAAATCACATCAAATTGTGTGAATTTACTGATAAAGTGTGTTAAAATTAACCTGAACTGTAATACTTACAGCAGAATTGCTGTTTTAATCCAGTTTACTCCATTCACTGATAGCTTAGTTAATGATATTGTTCTGGCTGGCTAATATCTACAAGGAAGTATATAGTAAGCAGAGTATAACAGACGCAATGTATATTAATTTTTACGTATTTAGGCTGAGTGCCATCTTTACCCATTAAACTGACGAAACTGAGATGATTGGGTCCATTACACTGTCACCTACAGGAATTATTTAGTATATATTCGCGTACCGTAAAATTATCTGCATTTGTAAAATGAAGTTTTTGACTGACTGACTGACTGACTCAGTCACTCACTCATCAACACACAAACCCAGACCGATTGACACAAAATAATGAAAATTTTTGTTTTACTATGATTCAGAGTTTTGTTCAAGAAAATAATATGTGGTTTATCTTAAATATATTGCAGTAATGTACATTTAAGAAATACTCTGAAAACAAAAACCTGTTTATCCAATCTTTAATTTATAGTGTTTCTATAGAAAAGTAACATGATTGACCAAGGTTAACAATTTGATACATTATAAGTACATTTGCTTAAGATGTTCAATGGTGTAGGAATAGAGTGCAATTGTGGGGACACAGCTGTAAAAATGCATGATGCAATCCATTACCCTGCACTGTTCACCAACAGCTTCTACCCTCCTCAAGATTGGGGCTACATTATTGTTACTGCGAAATCTTAAATTACCGAAACGCTGCTATAGCAACAGGCTCCAAGTGAAGGCTTTGTAAAAATATGAAACTGACCCCACAGTCTTCACAGTCTTCACTGGCTGTACACATGGGGAATACGTTTTCATAACGTGCATGCCCCTCTTTCTATCTGAGTACCCTTTCGAATTTAAGTGATTACGATTCCCCCTCAGGGTCTGTTTTGCTGATGACTGTGTAGATGTCGTTAAAGGATACTAAAGGTTGACGCTGGTGCTACTGTGGAAGACAGGATGACTTATAGCATCGTAGTTACGTCCTCCCGGCATGGACTATATAATGCCTGAAGGTTAAGGGGTTTTGCAATAATGTAGTATTTTGCAGTTTCATTTTCAAGGACGAATATATTGTCTGGAGTTTGAACAAAAACTACATACATCAACACTTGAGAGGTGTGGTACTCTAATTTGAATTTGACTACTCGTATTAACTGTGGACGACTTCGTGGTTGAGTGGGGGGCTTCTCTGCACGACGATGATTGTATACTTAACTCTTGCTGGTATGATGTCAGCTGTGGAGGGTGAGATCCGGGCAATGGGTGGCCTTGGCAAGGCCTGCAGGTGCTGCCGTCTCACTGGACTGCTGTTCTACTGACGTACTGACTTGGCCAGGGGTCCAAACATCCCCCCCCCTTGTCACACTGGCGCGGTTGGCCTAACTCTCTGCTCGGCGATCTTCAACTGACTGACTACTCTGGGCGGTAATAATCAAATGATCCCACTTCTCTCGTAAAGGGGTTTTTATGCACGCCAGCCTCCAGCCTTAAGTGTCGGCACGTGTCTCTATTATTATGGGAGGGGGTGAGGTGGTGGAAAGCAGAACAATGCCTTTCAAAACACGTGCCCTGGTTCCTAAAGGTTGGGGGGGGGGTAGCAACTTGCTCCTAGCTTGCTCTGTCAGCTGCTTCTCGGTGCGTTTCCACATTGTCCTGTGTTAAGTTAAGGGGGGAGGAGGGTGTTCTCGGCACCATTATCCAGCTCGTCAGCTGTTTCTTCTGTGGTGCGTGTTTTCTGAATTTAGGCCAACTGCATTTCTCTATATCGTGAAACCTCTGCAATCAACAGATCTCATGGGCTTGCTAGAGGCGAAGGGAGGTGGGAGGGTGGTAGGGAAAGTCTAAACCGCAGGACACGTGTAACTGCGATGCGTCACCTGCCTCGTGGCACATGTCAACTGGTAGGCGCTCGCGAAAGGGGTCAGCGATGCTCCTACTCAAAAGGCATTACACGACAAGGTGGCAGGGAGATAAATGAGGGCGGAATGCTTCTCACATTAGCAGCTCTACGTGGCCTGCTCCACAGTAAGCTCGCCTAGCAACTTGATAATGCTGGCATTTCAGGGTATAACCACTAATGTGGTATATGTAAATTTTATTTTGTTAAAGGAATTTAGTAGCTCCCTCATGTATACACACAGGCAAAGCGGCGGACAGAAAGCGAATTATCTATTAATTTAAAGTTTGTTGCAATTTCAAACGTACGGCAAAATCCAAGTCAAATTTCTTACGAAATTCCAGTATTTTCGCAGGAAGTATGTGAGCCAGTTATGCGGGATTGTACAACGTAAGAGTTAACCCGTATTACTTTATTCGAAGGTGAATAGGATAATGGCATAATAACAAGCGTCTCAGGGTAGCCATTGCATTAGTGAAATACAGTCACCTTAGTACAAGTAATTACGAGCCCAAAATAATAATAAAACACTTTTAAATAACGTCCCGTTTAGCCTTAGAAGTAAGATATTGCCAAATAAAACTACAAAGAAATGACACCATTACAAAGCGTTCCTGGCTATGTGTGATAACTATTGTAGATATGCCCCTTTTGTTTGAGTCCGTTGTTACTCCGCCGATGTTCCTGTTTATTCGACGNGTGTGATAACTATTGTAGATATGCCCCTTTTGTTTGAGTCCGTTGTTACTCCGCCGATGTTCCTGTTTATTCGACGCGAATAATACCTCTTCTGTAGTGTACAAGGGACATGGCGAATCACTGTTCTTGCGTACGTTTTAGCGATGGAGTTCTCTAAGTACTCCACTTACGTGTAACAATGCACCATTACACTTCGTGCGGTACCTTGTGATACCCATGCAGCACTATCTACATTGCTTGAAGACGAGAACTAAAACCAATTCGCCAAAAGTTGGTAACGTTTCCTCAACGGAAACTTGCTTTTCTATTTGGCGATTTCTTCGTTGTATGTTCCAACGTTGACGCTTATATATCTATATACTGTTGTTGCTTATTCGTTTGACTATGTGTCCTTTTGTTTTTTGTTTCCTTTACTTAGTAATTACTGACTACATTACTTTGCTCCTCTGGTACCGACAATAAATCATGGCATCTTTTCGGTTTTTTTTTGTGTCATGTTTTTTTTTTACTGTATATACCTCTACAATAGTGCATTTATATAACAATGATTATGGTTTATTCGATCAATGCAGTAACTTGTAGTAGTGTAATCTAATTCCATACATTCCGAGTAACTTTCATTTTGACAGTTGACTGGTATAGAGATGGTTTTCAGATTATCAAAACAGCCACCTTGGGAAACGTTGTTAAGCTTAGTTATCTGAATTCTAAAGTTCCAGCTACGAATTCCGGCAGATCCATGCATTTGTATGCTGTTTACAATTGGAAGGTAAGTTGCTTTAATTTGTAAGATAATTATTTTCTTCCCAAAATAAAATCAAAACCATATTTTAAACATATGTAATTTTATGCGTCTTTTTGAAACTGTCGTTAATTAATTTTTTTTTGCACAAGGAGCAGAACCGATCAAAAGGATTCTTATTGTAGTTCGGTGGCTCTGTAACTTTTACTTGAGTGGTGGATGCTGGCTTAACGAAGGCATTTGGGAGAGAGGGGGAGGCTCTCGCGATGCAAAGGCACCGCATAATTTTCGCCGTTGGACTGCTCGCTCGACGTTGTCCGAAACTTTGCTGAGCCCGGGTGTTTCGTAATAACTCTTAACGAGCAATTTGTTATGTTCTCGGCAGAAAATGAAATGAAGGCCAGAAGTGAGTACGCCAGCCGTACCATTTTAGAAGTTCAGTCAACTTTTGTCGGGGAGTTCTGGCGAGCTCTTCAGCATTGCGCCCGGGGGGAAGGAGAAAAGAAGGGCGTTGCGGATGCAAAAAAAAAACCCCCTTTTCGCAAAAGCTGTCTCTTGTGCCCCGGCCTCAGCCATGCAAATTCAAACCCCCGCGCAATTTGTATGCCGGACTACTGGGCAGGCAAAACGCCTGGTAATAGCGGCCTTTTTTATTTCTTCACAATTCTCGGCCACCCCTCCGCTCCTTAAACCCTCGTCCTTGCTCCTTCGTTCCTACCAACGCCCTTTACTCATATCTCCATGAAATATGCTTTAATCCCTCCCCCTCCCTTCACCCAAGGTCTGTACGCGTAGTATTCTGTTGCACACATATTGAATACATTACCGCTGCAGCTCTGATAAGGACGTTTGCCAGACAAAGTACCATCCCAAGACTTACCCTCTCTTCAACCCTCTCACTCTCCTTCCACTGGTCCCATTTACTCATAAATATGATAATGCTGTGAAGCAGTCATGTCGCATATATCTTACTCATCATTTGTTTTTTTTTTCTCCACGTACTTTTTTTTTTACCCTGGCGCTGGGACTGCGGTTTTTCGACAAATGCCCACGAAAGAGCATGATATGCGCTTTAAGAAGCTCGCTCTACTTCTCGCGGTGTTTTATGTTTCCCGATGACACTGAGAGATAGCGTTTCAAGGGATTTGGACCTGCGAGCGCCAACTCCGGGAGTATACTCCTCCTTGAAGCTCGCGCACTCGGTTGGAAATCTTTATTTAATGACTGGTCTGTGAAGATGCTTCAAAACGTCGATAAACAGTTTTCAAGAGGAACGGGACTTATAAATTCTAAATAAAGCGACGAGAAAAATATTCAAAACAAAACAATACCATGTAGGATAATATTACCGCATATATTCTAGCTATTTTCCCTAACTACCTTCTCGCTGAAAGCACGCCTTATTTGAATCCCATGTATATGCTACAGTTTGGACATGGCTACCAAAGCTTATTTAATAAAACTTAATAAGAATGTTCTAATAAAAGGCAACACTTTTCACAATAATCTTAGTAAAAATTGCGATTAAGAATTTTTTCATTAATTTTAATATAAAATATTCAAATTAACACGCAACCGAGATTAACTATAGAACACCTAACAATATTTAATTATTTTACAATGAGTGTATGTGTATAAATAATCACACCTTCACATGTGACCCTTTACAGATGCACAAATATTTTGTTTTCATCATAAAATGTCCCTTTCTAATTGTTACACACATACTCGTGCACTATACTAGCCCAGAGGCAACATAACATATTTATTTTTTATATCATCGCACATACTTAAAGACCAACCGGAATCTGCCATTAAGTTTTTAGCAATTGAAATATTTCTTGAAGCAATTGAGACACCACGGCTAATGTCAAGGAACTATAACTGGCATGATACTCCGGTCNAAGCGGGATCTATTTCTGTTAGGAACTATAACTGGCATGATACTCCGGTCAGAAATATGCAGACCACATTTAAAATCCGTGACTCGATGTGTCTAACCAACACGCAGGGACATCTCTCTTGAGAACAGTTTCATCTTTCGAAACAACTCCATCAGCTATTTGCCTGACGTGAACTCCCCTATCGCCCTCATTTCTCCGGANAACCAACACGCAGGGACATCTCTCTTGAGAACAGTTTCATCTTTCGAAACAACTCCATCAGCTATTTGCCTGACGTGAACTCCCCTATCGCCCTCATTTCTCCGGAGATTGTCTTGTTAGGTCAAGGGGGGAAAAATGACTTGAAAAATGACACCCACCATTTTGTAATTTAAATTGATCCTGGGAGAGGGAACTCGGGGAAAGATTGTGACGTGGAACCCCCCCTTCCTTCACACACGCCACCATTTTTTTTCCCTCCTTTCCTCTTCCTCTTTTCCCTCCCATAACCCCTGGTGATTTATGAAACCCGGCATATAATTTTTTTTCAAAACCGCCGGCGAGGCGTCTACAGGGGGATGTCAATTGTGTGGTGATGGAGGGCGGAAAGCGGCGAGGGGGATGAAGAATTTCAACACTCGACAAACCTCGTGACACCGCCGAGCATGCCCATGAAGGGTTAGTACATCGCTGAACCGACCTTCGAAAATGGCACATATTTGATACGCGCACAAACCTGGAGCTCTTTTACGTTTTTGAACCACGCGTTATAAACGTTCCCTGCAATTCCCTGCCCACGTTCCGCGTGTGGTTTTTAAAAGACTTATTTTTATCTACACGGTGATATTCCGAAATTGAGTTTCTAGCGTTCGTGGTGTCTCGAAGCCACACTGTGAAAATTTTTCAGTTAAGTTGTTTGAAAAATTCTTACAATGGGGTGTGAATGATGAAGTGTAATTTTGAACATACGCCATTTTTTCACTATGTTGTCACGGAAAACCAACTCTGAGATTCACGTGAATCAAAACCGGAAAAATCGAGCCGAGAGTATATATAAGGCAATCCAAATTAAGAAAGCACAGTTGAGCTAAGAGACGAAGACAAAAACTAATTAAGCACAGGACAGGATGGCACAACGATGAAGAAACCAAAATAGTTTTTTATGGATGAGCTTGTCATGAAGTTTGGGAGCTCACATTTGTCTTCTTCTGTGTCGTCTAGCCATGCGGTGGTTACGTCATCGCAGGGTCATCCTGTCTTGCACGAAAAAGGTGTTGTCTTCGTCCCTCTGATCGTCTGTACTCAAAATTTACGTTGTCCTCTGTTTTTTTTNTCTTGCACGAAAAAGGTGTTGTCTTCGTCCCTCTGATCGTCTGTACTCAAAATTTACGTTGTCCTCTGTTTTTTTTCTGTTTTTCGTTTAATAATTTGTTTTGTTATTTTTTTGTTTCCTGCTTTGTGGTTTATCTGGAAAAAANTTTTTTTTCTGTTTTTCGTTTAATAATTTGTTTTGTTATTTTTTTGTTTCCTGCTTTGTGGTTTATCTGGAAAAAAAAATTCCTTGTGTGATTTACTATGAGTTTTATTTATATATTTCAACTACCGCTCCTCTCGGCTCGTTTAAACATGTTTGTTTCTTGTCTCAGACTTTGTTTTCTGTGAGTAAATAGCAAAGCAGTGACATAACTACAAAAAATTTCACTTTCTTTTTCAGTTAACTTCCTAATATGCAATGGATATTCTATGTAGTTCGGTGTTCTTAATTCACAAAGAGCGCGTCAAGCTTTCCACATACGTGGCTGCCAATATATAATTTGTATTATACAAAGATGGATACTTCACTAAGTATTTGACTCGCTTCTTAACAAATTTGCGAAATCTACAATGTACGTGTGGTAAAATTTTTACCACTAGTGCTTTCTCAATAAACTGGTAAAATTAAGTTTTGAGTAAGGAGATTTGGGCGGCTTTTAACATCGACGTCTTGAGAGACGATGTTTTGAAATTGCGATCTTTTTATAAGAGTATAATCGTAGCTTCTCGAGCTGTGTGTTCTTTGCATAGGTACACACGTTGAGAACAAGTTTCGCAGCTTCGTATAAAAAAAAATCTAACTAGTTANCTGTGTGTTCTTTGCATAGGTACACACGTTGAGAACAAGTTTCGCAGCTTCGTATAAAAAAAAATCTAACTAGTTACAAACGTTCTGCAATACAGTCAAACCTGAAGGAAAGGGAGCTCATTAAATGCCGTGGAAAACCTCTCTATTATATACAAACAACATATTTGTGTGAATTTTGCGAATAAAAGAGCTTTTAGAAATTCTGGTTGATTTGACATCTCTAGAAAAAATATTTACAGGACAAATTATTTTACAAGCTAATTAGCAGTGCGGAAAATTGACATTCTCCATCTTGCAAAATAGTTGTGGAGAAGTTCACAACTTTTACAACTATTAAANTAGCAGTGCGGAAAATTGACATTCTCCATCTTGCAAAATAGTTGTGGAGAAGTTCACAACTTTTACAACTATTAAAAATGTTAAAATAGTATTTTATTACTGTTATTTTTTCTATGCCTGCAATTACTAGATGATTTATTCCAAAGTAATTTTTTCGAATTCAGACCACAAAAAAAGATTTCAGTTTGTAATGTGCGCCTTCTTAATACCTTATCAGTAAAGTAACGATACTAACTAGCCCAGTTCTATTAAAACTAAACGGAAAGTAACTCTTTTCTGCTTTCACAAATGGTAAACTTGGATGGTAGGAGGACAGTTTTGAATGGCGCGGACTACTCTACTCGAGAAAATGAACTAGCCTTTTCTGACAGTCCGAAAAAAAGCAACGAATAAAATGATGAGATAGAGATAAATAAATGGCAAAATAAATAAGAGGGAGGAAACTGGCGCAACACTAGAAAACAGTCCTGCATGGGAATGTTAGAAAAAATGCCCCCTCCCCCTGACAGATCAAGGGTGGAACCCGGGAAGCTTGTGGCGGAAAATTAGCCACTGACGTTCATATGTTTCTGGGTTTAATGCAGCTGTTACCAAAAAAAAAAAAAAACTTATTATTTAATTTTTGGAAAAAAACATGACTTGTTTTTCATTTAGGTAGAGTAGATAAGAGCATTTAAGGGTTAAAAATGTGTTACTACGTTCTGATAAAACTTTAATTTAGTTTTGTATACAATTATTTTTTATTAATTTAAATACCATCACTGTCAAAAATATTGCCAACAAATTTTGGAGTAACTATGGTAATTCCGATAACTAATTTTGCTTTAAACATACCTCAAGAAATAAAATAATTTGAGTTTTTTCACTAGGCTAAAATATTTGTTAGAATCACAACAATTCCAATGCGCGATTTGTTTGAAGTATGAGACGCATGACTTACTTATGATTTAAACTTATATTCCAGTTCTACTGTTTCTGTACATTTTAAATTTTTTGTAGTCTTTGAAATTAATTTATGCACTGTAATGTGTGAACATGAACTCACTTTATATCTAAGGCGATCAATGCCAGTAGGGGTCACGGAGCAACAAGATATCGCTGTCTTCTATATTTCTTCTGTGGTGAATGTTTTGCTTCAGAATAGCATTATCTTAGATGTAGTATTTTGTCAGTCAACTATGTTAGTTACAATTTGGTTCTCGGCATTTTAGTATATCTTCAATTCATACTAGTTGAGCTTCCGATACCTGAAAACATGAAGTTACGCACCAATTATACTCAACTGTAAGTCTGAATATTTTCGTTTTTGGATACCGCACCTCTGATTATATTTTAGTGACCGTCTGTCCTTTACAACCAGAGCTCCAGGGATAAGTAAGTTATGAAGATTAATCTACTGATGCAAGAACCTATGCTAAAGAATATTATTTTCACTGAAAAATTCAATTAAAANAAGTTATGAAGATTAATCTACTGATGCAAGAACCTATGCTAAAGAATATTATTTTCACTGAAAAATTCAATTAAAAGAAGTATATGAATTTATTTGTCTATCGTTATACCTACTGCATAAATCTGTCTTTTCACAGTACCCACGAGTAGAAAAGAAATAAAGATTGAGAAATGTGATTATATTTCAACAGACACAACATTATGAATTTTAAATATTTTTTTTTAGTTCTAGTAAGATTAAATTTACNAAGTTATGAAGATTAATCTACTGATGCAAGAACCTATGCTAAAGAATATTATTTTCACTGAAAAATTCAATTAAAAAAAGTATATGAATTTATTTGTCTATCGTTATACCTACTGCATAAATCTGACTTTTCACAGTACCCACGAGTAGAAAAGAAATAAAGATTGAGAACTGTGATTATATTTCAACAGACACAACATTATGAATTTTAAATATTTTTTTTTAGTTCTAGTAAGATTAAATTTACNATGTGATTATATTTCAACAGACACAACATTATGAATTTTAAATATTTTTTTTTAGTTCTAGTAAGATTAAATTTACTTTGAGGTCTAGCCACAACTTTTAACTCAGCAACTTTGAAAAATTTATTTTATATGGTATAAAATAAAAAATCACACTATAACGTTACTTTTAAATTGAATAATTAACGTTACCTATTTTTTTATTTTATTGGACACGAATTAGGTATCATAACACAAAAATGTAAGATTGGCTTTAAACTGATAAAATCATTTCGGACGCTTGAACAATCTTTACCAGCACAGTGAATAGGTGTTTAGAAATAGAGCGCAGAAAGCTCAAGTTCACATGCTCGCAAGTTGTGAAAAATCGTGAAGTTTTCAGTTAAAAACAAAACGTTTTTTCAGGAAACTATTCATACTTTAATGTTTTTAACCACTATTGGAAGTTGTAAAGATTACCACCGGGGACACTGAATGAATGAATTCCAATATGGACACAGGATATCGCCCAAAACATTTTGATAGCATTATTTATTTTCTTCATCCCTTGTTACCAGTATAAATAAGGTTATCGGTATAAATAGGTTCTTGTAAAAACTGGCGAGTTATCGACTAATAAAACAGTAAACAACCGCACAAGCATTTGTCTTTATTACGGACGCAATATGTACAGAAGATACTTATTACGCACTTAGAAAATTCACCAACTACAAAAAAAAANTGTCTTTATTACGGACGCAATATGTACAGAAGATACTTATTACGCACTTAGAAAATTCACCAACTACAAAAAAAAACGATAGCTCCTACTTAGAAAAGTGACAAAGAAAATTTTGGTTACTTAGTAAATGCATAAATTGTTTGTTACTCCGTTAACTAGCCCAGTCTTCCTTCTTCTTTTAGTATTGAATTCTTGTGTCAAATNATGCATAAATTGTTTGTTACTCCGTTAACTAGCCCAGTCTTCCTTCTTCTTTTAGTATTGAATTCTTGTGTCAAATATTGCAATTAATATAGCCAGCACCAAGTTACAAATGTCTACACGTCAATCAAATGACGTTCTGAAATGTTTATGATATACCATACATCTACGGACATCAAGGAAAATAGTTATGGAAAGGCGTGGTCAGTTCGTAAATGTTTTTGAAGAAACTAATGGAGACCATACAAGAAAACTGGAGTATGGTTGGCGAGAGCAAATGAAGAAATCAGTACCTGTAGGTGGTTTTGAATCTCCAAGTCGTGTAGCGTCGCATGTTTATTTTTTGGTGGACACTGTGATAGAGATAATTGTAATATCTCGAGAATGCTTTACATTGCCTTGATACAGAAAAATAAGAACTCACTGTCGGAGACATTAGGTAGCGGAATTAATTTGGCCACGATAATTCGCAAGGACTGGTGAAACTTTCTATTCGGGCGTGCCTTCCTCATATATGAACATAGAAGATTTCACAGCCTTGAACGATATAAGTTACTCGCAGCATACCGTTGTTTAAAGTCATAAGTTATTACATATGTTGACAAAGACTACGTCTAAGGGCCTAGTGATAGCAGATTTGGAGTTACTGCCCACAGCTTACTTAATAGATCGGCGTTTTAGACACTCTTAAAGATATTGCGGGAGTATGGTACTTTTCCCAGCGTCCGTTGCCATAGGAATAACAAGTTAAACGAGACAATATAACGAAATAAATTTTTTGTGTTTGAACGCACCGCAACCATTATACCAAGAAGAAATTGGGCAAAACTTGATATTCCACACATGCACGAGTTTGGCATAAGATCAGATCTGGTGACGATATTGTGGCCAAAAGGATAAACCTTAATGCAAGCCAAAGTGACAAGCGAGATGACTTCTGTCAGTAAAGACCAGCTGGGGGTTACGGGTCGGTGACTCCAGTGTGAGGAAGGTGGATGGGCGTTTGAGGTGGTGTGGCTGTGCCATGCTATAGTAACCAAGCCCTTCACCGTACTGGCTACAGAAGGGGTGGATGATGCGTCTCTTATAGCCTCTCTCCACTCATGGCGACCCAAGGCTACCAGTGTCATCCCTGTGCTTTGCAAATTGGGCTCCGCCACTCGTCTCCTTGTGGAAACCAGTTTCCTCTTGGCTGGTAAGTGGTATCTGCCATGCTGGCTTGGGCCAATAGTTGGTACCTAGGCCCAACCACTTGGCGGGGTGTTGGACCACTTGGCATTCCTGCCGTTGGAGCCCAAGACAGGAATTTCATGTGTGAAGAAATTCTAATGTACGGTAAAGGACGAGTGTCCGATTACAGCTCGCCGGCTGCGCCGCGGGTAGATGGGTGATAACTGTGGATAGTGATGAACACTGGGAGAACTCTGGACTTGTGGGACCTACGGGTACCCATGGGAAAGGACCTGCGGATTTTGATAATGACGGAAACCGCCCGGGCAGAGTCACACCGCACGCTGTCACCGGAGGTGAGGCTGGTTGGGTGGTAGGACATGAGTAAGCCCACTAGTGTAATGGCAAATAAGTGGGAGCATGGGCTGATCGGGTTGGCCCCACTAGAGGTTCTCTCTGGTGTTCCGATCAATAGAGGTTGGACTCGTGCTGGCAGTGGTTAACTCCGTATGCTGGAGGAGGTCTGGAGAGATTCCCCCTCTCAAAGAAAGACCAGGCGGTGAGCGGTTAACCTTGCAAGACACAAGGGGTATTGATAGAAACCTGGCAAGACCGCTCGCTTGGTTTCTGAGGGCGAGGGTCTTAGAACCTCGTGGAAGGGTGTACTTGGCCGTACTTGTGAATCAGGTTGGAGCTTTTAATTTGGCTACATCAGGTGCATGGCTGGGTCACCTGGAATGTGAGGGCGTGATCCCTCTGCTCCACCGATATGGCGGTCGTAGCGAGGGATGGCCATTTGTCTAAGAGTGCTACGTAAAAAAAAGTACGAAGGCCAAGAGGCTAATATATCTGCATACCTGGTAAAGACCAGCTAATGCTCGGCGGATTAAAAATATTCTGTTTACTGATGAAGATACACCTTCCAGCGAAATAATCATAAACACGCAAAACTATCAGGTATGGGTAGACGTTAACCCTAAGGCTGACGTGGAAATAATTTTTAGTGAAATTTCTCTGCTAAAGTGTTATGTGTTATCGTTGTCGTACATTATTTTACCGTTCTTCCCCACTGGTAAATTGTCGCTTCATCTCCGGCAACACCTGGTTCCGCATTTCTAGAAGGACGTGCCTTTTACAATATTTTGAGGCCCGTGCATATTCAGCCAGACAGCTGTTTCATAGCCACAATGAAACATATTCTGGGCGTTGAATCGGGCAAGGAAGTATAATTTATTGGCCACCAAAGTCACCCGACTCGACGCCATTCAGACTGTGTGAAATGTTGGCTAGATAGCAACGTCTATGATCGTAAAAGGTGCACACATTTGGAAATACTCCTTTCATTTTTGAATGCGTTTGATCGCATGGGCATATTTTGAAATCATCTCAAATTGGCTGAAGAACATCTGCCCAATCGAGCTGCAAATTGCATCGAGTTTGGCGGTGGCCTTTGTGATCATGTGTTGTGTAACGTAAAATGCAATCATGCAATGCATACACTAGCCGACCTGTTAATTTAATATTAAGTGCACTGCTACAGTTCCTCGTGGTTTCGAGAGGGCCTTCACGGTAACAATTGAGAATTGACTAAGACGGTAAAACTTTTTCCTTTCAGAATCAATTACATTATCACCTTGCAAAACATGCATCTTTTCACTTGAAACATTCTGTATATTAGGTTATCATCGGAGAACTTACCACGTGCCAAGGAAATTAGCCGTATATCGTTTACGAGTGAAATATTTGGACCCACACCTAAGAACAGAGATATTCAGGTCCGACGACGGTGTAGTGGGCTAAAGTTTTCACATTTTGGTCGGTGCTTAAAAGAGAAGTCTCGAGCGCTGGTGAAGGTAAAATGAGCTGGAGACGTAACATTGCCCCAAGAAAACCCATCCACCAACGGCAACGTCCACCACGTTTCAGACATGCGAAAATCATGAGTGACCCAGCAGGGAATAGAACCTGGGCCACAGTGGCAAGAGACGAGCAGTCTTACTACTACACAACCGTGGTCTCTGCTATGGGGTTGATATGTGGTGGCAGAGGAAATGGGATTTCCCCGAGAAAATCTCACCTGTAGACTGAGACGTGCGTCGTATTTCAAACGTGTGAAAGTCAGGAGTTACCCCAACGAGAGTCGAACTTTGTTCGCCGTGGTAAGAAGTGACTTGTCTGACTACTGCAGCACCTCGACCACCTTTATTGTTACGTAAAACTTGAATAAAAGGGAAACAAATTAGTAAGAGTAGGATTAAAGGGACGTGGCAGATAAATTAATTCCTAATATTTTTGTATGGATTCGAAAACATTTTGGAAACCAACTTAGAGAAGCTAAAATTGGGGAATCTTATACAAAGGTTTTTGCCAACTTCGTGGACAAATGATTTACCAGACATATGAATTTCTTTGCATAATATCTAGCGCCGCAATAGCATATAAAAATTTACGGCAGAATAAATAGCTCGGTATAAATANATGAATTTCTTTGCATAATATCTAGCGCCGCAATAGCATATAAAAATTTACGGCAGAATAAATAGCTCGGTATAAATACACCACTGCGGTAAAATGTTTGTCACAATGTTGGTGTAAGANTTATTGTTACGTAAAACTTGAATAAAAGGGAAACAAATTAGTAAGAGTAGGATTAAAGGGACGTGGCAGATAAATTAATTCCTAATATTTTTGTATGGATTCGAAAACATTTTGGAAACCAAATTAGAGAAGCTAAAATTGGGGAATCTTATACAAAGGTTTTTGCCAACTTCGTGGACAAATGATTTACCAGACATATGAATTTCT
Organism: Clitarchus hookeri; assembly: GCA_002778355.1. Lineage (NCBI taxonomy): Eukaryota > Metazoa > Arthropoda > Insecta > Phasmatodea > Phasmatidae > Clitarchus > Clitarchus hookeri. The sequence goes on along the minus strand of NQII01005150.1, from coordinate 85,227 downwards.
TTGCATAATATCTAGCGCCGCAATAGCATATAAAAATTTACGGCAGAATAAATAGCTCGGTATAAATACACCACTGCGGTAAAATGTTTGTCACAATGTTGGTGTAAGATGTTCATGGTAAAAGGATCACTTTTGAAAGCCCTTCTTAAGATATATTTGCATGCACATTTTGTATATTTCCATCATGTATTTAATTACCATTTAATATCATTTTTAAAATGCGCCGGTAAAGTAAAATTGCGAANTTTGTATATTTCCATCATGTATTTAATTACCATTTAATATCATTTTTAAAATGCGCCGGTAAAGTAAAATTGCGAAATTATTAGAATAGTAAAAGTATTTTACAAATGTGTTTATTCTTACTCTAAAATGCGTAAAAAACATAACATTTAAGAAATAATTTAATTAGTCATGATTGTTTATCTAACACTGGTAGTTCAACGCAAAGCTAAGGAACTGCTTTCCCTCCGTCGTTATCAACTTTGCTGGGCGCATGTCAGTCAATATGCCCGTTAAAATGTAGACAGGTAGGAAGGGTGACATTTTCCAAAAGGAGATTTCAAAAATAGGCAACCATGAACATCCTATAAAATAATTGTATGTAGTATTATACTTTTTCGCTTTCCCATATTGTCATCCGTAAGACTGTAAAATTTAATTATTCTTCACAGCGTAAATTTATGTCTCGCGCACACCCACGGCATATAGTAGATATGCACAAAGAGGCGAAATGGCCCATTCTCTTATTGGCTGCGCGGTGCTCTATAAACAGGCATTGTGTATGATCGCCAACTACGTATTGAGGAAAATTCTGTATTGAATAGACTGCCGACTGACAAGTAGGTTTCCAGGCCGTGATTTTTGGACGCTTTTCCGACATGTTGCTGGACAGTGAATCCATTTTACTGGCACGTGCGACTAGAGTTGGCGGAAAAAGCGGTGGTTCCATATCTGTATTCGTAACGGTTTTTTTTTTTTCGTGGCTGGCTACAGGTTGAACCACACGTGCCTCACATGCAGTCTTGTTAGTAATCGTTTACCTTTATTAATGTGCTTTACGCTTTTATTTCGGCCAATGGCTTTGTGCTGTAGAGACACGATACTTTCTTACCCCCTCCCCATCATTTGTTACGTGCAGTTGACCTCTTAAGTAGATCGTCATTTCTATCTCTTGTTAACCTGTAGTATTCTTCTGTAGTGGTCAGACTAATCGCCTCCCACCTATGCGAACCGGGTTTGATTCCCTGAGGGGCCGCTCACGGATTTTGGCATGTGAAAATTGTGCCGGACGATGCCGGTGGTAGGCGGGTTTTATCGGTGATCTCCCATTCCCTCCGTCCTTGCATTTCGGTGCTGCTGCATACTAGTATTGTTTCACACTCATCGGCTCTCAAGACGTCGACATTAAGAGCCTTCCAAATCTCTTCACCCCATTCCGCTTAACTACTCCGTGGTTAACGTGTATCTTGAAGCACTCGTCGAGGTGTTCCCGAGGTCCGAGGACGGGCGCCGAGGACGGGCGTCCCAAGGAGCGAGGCGTCAACGCGCAGGCGCCGGCCCAGAGGCGTCGCGGCGCGCGCACGGGCGACGGACGACGCTCGCGCCGGCCACTCCCGACCCCGGCTCTCTCGCCAGTCTGCCCCTCGTGGTGCCCGACATGNTGACCGCGTTGCAGTGACGACGTCTTCCGCGCGCGTCTCCGAGGAGTCTCCTCTAAGAACGCGTTTCCCGTCGAGCCACCATCGTAACACTACCCCGCGTCGCCCTTGGTGGACCTTCTTCGGAGGTCTCCTCCGAGGATAAGGCCGACAGAGAGCTTCTTCCGGAGGTGCGTCTCTTCTTGTTCCGCGGTGTGAACACATCGCTCTTAGTGGAAGATCTGCAGAGCTCTCTTCCGAGAACAACGTCGGCAAGGAGTCTCTTGTGAGAGTGCGCCTCCCCTTCTTCTACGGTGAGAGACCACCCCACGTCGACCTCGGTGGACGATCTGCAGAAGTTTTCCAAGAGAACAGGGCTTCTTCTGAAAGTGCGTCTCCCGTTATTCCGCGGAGGAAACACTTCCCTACGTCGCCCTCGATAGACGGTCTTCCGAGAGTGCGTGCGTGTACCCTCGCGCACGCGGCGAGAACAGTGGCCCGGGTATCTCGCGCGGATCCCACCCCCTGCACGGTGACCCCCCGATACGAGATGTCCCCGGGTGCCGCGACCTCGACCCGGCCGCCGTGGTGAACTGAAGATCAGTGGTTGGAGTGCCGCAGGGAGAGTGGGTGCGGGACGATGCGCCCCGTGTGAGGTCAGTGTCGTTGTTTAGTGTCGCCGGCATGCTCCGAGTTGTCTTGGTCGTCGGGGACCCTCCTCGGCCGGCCGTCGGCGTCGTGGCACTCCTGCTGCTCTTGGGGTTCGCGTCGTCGGCCTTCGCCGGCAACGGTGAGTGAAACCCCCTTCCACCCTCTACACAAACCTACCACCAGGAAAATTTTGTTTGTGTCAAGTCCGAAATGTTACGTAAAATCTTTATGTGGAATTTCTTTTTCTGTTGATCACAGATTTGTTCTTAGATATTAAAATATAGGCGAATTTTTACTATCATATATATTAATATACATATATATGAATATAACCATTGCAAAAAAAATCTTACAAATGAAAAGTTCTAAAATTAATATAGTTTTTTCAGTGAGGGTGCTAAATCTTCCCAATATTTTCCTTTTCTCTTCGTGTTACTGAATATGTTCTTAGAGTTACAATATTTATGTTTATGACTTCATAATAACGTTGGATGGGGATAATAATTTTTTTATGGTGGTTCATATTTTTTAAATGATTTATTATATTTTCGGGATAAAATAACATTACCATATTTTCTCAGAAAAACACATTTTATAAGCAAGAATTTAACAAAAAAATTGAAAATATTCCGATGGTTTTAAACTAGGAAACCAATGAATCGGAAACATATTATGCTTATTCATTTTATGATGCTGTTAGTAAAATTTGCTTACAAAACCCTTGGACAGACACAAATGATACTAGAAGATATTTCTATTTACAAACCTATAGTCTACAAAGAGTATTTAACAACTTACGTTGGAGTGGTTAAAGAAAACTCCTGAGGTACATCAAAGCTTTGTATCACTTGGGCAAGCTACTTGTTTGTAACTAACTTTATTATAAGGAAATCAATGAAATATTTTTTGTGTAACAATAATGTTAGTTAAGGGGGTTTTTTTTTTCCTTGAGATATTATATCGTTCGTCTAATGCGCACAGGCACATGGATAAAACAAACAGTTTCCTTTCAAACACCGTCTTTAATATTCACGATNTCGTTCGTCTAATGCGCACAGGCACATGGATAAAACAAACAGTTTCCTTTCAAACACCGTCTTTAATATTCACGATTATAAAGTAATCAAAATATGAATTCAATAAAAATTCATTAGAGCAAATTACTCATATATAGTTGTGAAAATAGCGTTGGTGTAATAAACATCCATACGCTTTAAAAAAATTTAAGAAACAGTAATTTGACATTACTCTTTTCAAATTATTTTAAGCTTTTCATCCAATTTCTAATATATTTAAACCATTTTTCAAATCGTATGTTTCTATAAATTTAATACTGTGTAAAAAACTGTCAAATTCCCATTATTTCTTTCCCCTGCCTTTTTTTTTAGGCAGAGAAGACTGTAGTTTCATCATGGATCAGTTGTGGAATGGAAAATTAGTTTTTTACGTCATNCTTTTTTTTTAGGCAGAGAAGACTGTAGTTTCATCATGGATCAGTTGTGGAATGGAAAATTAGTTTTTTACGTCATAAAAATTAAATTACTTCTAATTTCTGGAATTTTACAAATATTTTGAAGAATTTTAAACATTAATAAAATTTTCTTTTAAAATGTTTTCAAATATCTTATTTTGAATAGCAAATGAGAGGACTTTGTAAAAGAAAATTTGATGTCTTGTATTGTTCTTTAATTAAATTCTTAAGTGAATGTGGTTTTTATTATCTTAAAAATTGAGAGAAATTTCTTAGGTGTTGAAAATTCACCACTTATTAAAATTATTGCCCCTTATCCCTCGCATAGGAAATAAGAATAAAATTTTTTTTTTATCTATTTGGAATATTCCTTTTGCAAACAACTGCACGACAGTAGTTATAAAAGCGGCGCCTGGAATGGCTTATAAGAATTTTTCTAACACTTTTTTACGGACTGATAAAAAGTTTTATGGTGAGAATTCGTTGTAGTTCACCTTGAAAAAGCGCGAAAATAATTGTGTGGGAATTTATCACCCACTTGAGCGGTTTAATAAACTTGAGAGGTTGAATTGAACCTNAAGCGCGAAAATAATTGTGTGGGAATTTATCACCCACTTGAGCGGTTTAATAAACTTGAGAGGTTGAATTGAACCTCCTTTTTTTACAGCAAGCGAACAAAGCCGGTTGACGACAGCGTAAAGAATTGAATTTTACGTAATGAATAAAGAACCGACGTAGTACACTGGAGTTATAAAATTTTNAAGCGCGAAAATAATTGTGTGGGAATTTATCACCCACTTGAGCGGTTTAATAAACTTGAGAGGTTGAATTGAACCTACTTTTTTTACAGCAAGCGAACAAAGCCGTGTGACGACAGCGTAAAGAATTGAATTTTACGTAATGAATAAAGAACCGACGTAGTACACTGGAGTTATAAAATTTTAATTTCAGTGCAACGAAATGCACACAGTACGAAGTAAAATAATTTTTATACTGGATACTTGCTAGGGATTTTTTAAAAAGAAACCTATGATTTGGCTAACATTGTTATGTGGACGACGTGTTTTTTGTTATAATTAATATAAATTTTCACATAAATGTTAATTAACACCGATTTAACATTACTTAATAACAAAATTTATTTAACAGGGAGACGAAAATTTAAATAATATGCTTTTAGCAAAGAGAGCGTAACATTATTACGGTGAATAAGTTCTATTTTATAGATATAATCAGGGCCAGTGACATTTCGCGTAAAAATTGGAGCACACAGTAGACTCCAATACTATATACACACCTCAGCTGTTGTTATACCTCCATTGGCTGCCGGTGCCGTGTCCGTCTTTGACCAAGCCACTCGGGACTAAGTAACTCCGACACCGAACCTTCGTGATTCGTACGCAAACGGTTAACACCGACCAGAGTATTTTTTTAGCCAATCAAAAAAGCTGGAAGACCCTACAGTGCTTTGGACTGTATCTTGTCTCGAAATATTTTCGCTAAATATCACTGCCCCTGCATATATTGGTATCTCTCCGCCTCGGACATTCAAATTTTAAACTTATCATTAATTTATGCGAAGACATGTCTCAATAATGTTATATCTTCGCACTACTGGCAGTCATGTCTTTTATATTCCCAAAGAACTTTAACAAATATCTTAACTTCTTTATTTACTTTTTCCCGCGCTGAGGTTCACTTGATTGCTCATAGCAAATTTAATTTTTGTCACGACATACACAATAAACTGCGATGTCATAAAGAAGAAATGCACTTAAGTTAATCACTAAATAAGGTCTTCTATTTTGCTATAATACGTCATGTAATTGAAGTCGTGCGTGCAGTAATATTCGGCCCGTGCAATCGAAACCCGAAACAGCAAAGTCGCTAGCAGATAATCGTAGCAGCTCCCATGGGAATCATATCCATCAATACGGATTATTTCGGTGGCTGCGCTGACCTCACGGGGGTTTCCGCAGAAAATGCAAAATATCGCTGCTCAGAGACATTCATGCCCAGATTTTTACACTCACGCGCCAATCGTTGACAGTATGTAACAGTAGGTTCTAAGAATAGTATCGGACCGGTGTTACGGATGAAGTTTAAGAGTATAAATGTATTTAAAGAAGAAGCTCGAGCAATTACGACACAAAACTTGAACCCCTTTAATAATTGCTGTTTAAAAATCCCGTATAATTTTATTTCTTTTGGACATTCCGAAACTATGTATTTTCATTTTCCTCTGCTTTTAACGACTTCTGGAAGGATGAATAACCACAGCGTCTTCTTTTTTTCCCCTCGCAGTTAAAAGATCTAACGTAATCCTACGTTTGTTGGTCAAACCCAATAGCCAAATAAGTTTTATTTGCATTGTATCTTTAACCTAAGCTTGACGTAATAATGTAAAGAATGACTCGTAATTTTTATAGCAGATGCCTTCTGTGTTAAAGTGTTATAATGAATGTGTGTGTCTATGTGCAACCCTTCGCTGCGTATACAAGTACTCTGAAAAAAAAATTCAGGGCATCGTAGAAATTTATTATGTATAAAAATCGCTTTACGAATACATCATTATAATTGTACTACTCTTCGGGATGTAAAATGATACATGGCTGAGTGACAGGAACACCGGGATGGACAATTATAGACATATTAACTTACTGTGAATAATTTTTAACGTATGTGTCGATTTTTCGCATAATGGTAGACGATTCCGCAGCTCTTATTGAGCGGCGGTCGATTCTCTATCGAGGGCAGGTTGAGGTCGTTGCGTAAACACAAAGATTGTTATTATTCCTTATATTTTACAGTTTAGTACTTCTTTACTCTTTATATTCTTTATATAGTTGAGTACGAATTAGTAAATTTCCGTCGTTCCCTTTCGGGACACAGCTATTTTCGTTGTATTTCCTAATAATGAAATGCCCATTCCAATTAAAACGTTCACGAAACAAATAAGTTATTTCAAGGACAGAAGACATTACATTTAGCGACCTCCCCAATTATATAGCTTACGAATTGATTGCAATTGAAGTAAAAAAAATGTATGTACTAGCTGCTTTTTATCAAATTCTACAAATAAATTTTAAATTGTATACTCCTTCTTTTGCCTTATCAGTGCCACAGGCATAAATGTAACAAATGCGAGTCCTAAGGGAGAAGACGCATATGGAAACGAGTCGCCAAATTGTACGATTTTTAGTATCTCGTCCTAATTAAGATATAGATTGATTATTTGTATATTTTTGATGGGTTGGAATATTTTTTGGACTCTGGTACAGCACACACTACTGTGTACTTCACACGGGCGGAAGTCACAAACATATATGACGTCAAAATATCGTCGAATCGTTTCCCACGGCTGATTTGTTTGCTTGCCCCAACGCAATACAAGAAGTGCCAAAACGCTAGGAAGAACATAGGTTAGACATGTGAATATATTGGGATGATTGCCTTTGCTCGGATCAGTCAACAAGTATCGTTAAGATGACAAAGGAAGTCATCACGAACTCATTCCTCTTATCCGTTATGTACACTTACATCCGTTGATACAAACCGTTTCATCTGGAGTTGCGTCTTCCAGGTGTATGTAACATGTGCCGACTGAATATATCTACAAAATAATTTTAAATATACGGCCGTATTCAATAGTTTTTATTGATGTTGCTCCATTTTAATTTCTGGTGTTATATTCATTCATTCTTTGGTATAAATACAAGCTCAGATCTTATGTATCCTATTTGTTTGTTTTTTTACCTGAAACGTGTCGCGGAAATGAATTGTTACGGTTCCTGAAGTCCTTGCAGGTATACGCTTTGATTTACGGTTAGTTAAGCACTTTCGTAGGTCTTTGCGTTTTTTCTTATTTCTGCACATTAATATATGTGCCACACGAGAAAATTATTTCCGTACACGATGCCTCGGCGAAGCAGTATTTTGAGACTCAAAGAAACACACATACAGTATGTATATATTATAGTATTTTACTGTGTACTTTATTAAAAATTTCTGCAATTTTGAAAGTATCTCAATATAAAAAAACCATAATTGTCCTTATTGCTTGATTGGAAACAGTGGCAGGCGATCATACTGACTACAGAATTTTCTCGAAATTTTTTCCCATTTCCCTTACTATTTAATTTTGTCACTGAGCCGTCTCCACTTCGCTTCATCACATTGCTGCTAAAGGGGCTCGCCTGCCCTGATGTGTTTTCCGCATTCAAGACCGAGGAGCGCGGGAACGATAAGGGCGACATTGCCACGGGCGTCAAGTGCGCCATCGCCTCAACGCGCAAGGCTCTGAACTGGCGTGCAGTGTTTCCGTCGTCCTGCTGCAACTATGGGACTTCAAGCGGTTATCCTCTCGTTTTATTGGTGAAAAGTCTGTACCAGGTTTAACGTAGACCCTTGGAGCAATTTGTACGTTCCTTGTTCAGACATTTTGACATTTAGCGCTTTGAAAAAGCCGTTTTAGCTATGTTTGAGTGCTCCGATAGGCATAGTCTGAAATGTGTGTTATTTTCGTAGACACTCATATTGGACGCACATTTGATAGTTTCGCCAATAAACCCGGATTTCAAACACACAGCGACGCAGATCAAGCGCCAGGCAGACAAGCCACAAGCGCTGGACACAGGGACTTTGAAACCTGGCTAAAAGTATGTATTTCTTAACCGTTACTGTTTTTAGCCGACTTTCTGAACAGAATTTCACCAAACTCAGTGTATATATATATATATATATACATAGTACTTAGAAATGACATTTTACGTGTATTAGTTTTACCTCATCGGGCACTTATTTTCAAAATGGCGGTTATTTAATGTTTAGGGTGATATGTCCTATCTCGGGAACCAACCATTCAAACAATTTAAACCAAATATTGTATACTGGCAGAGCAGCTGTAAACATNTATGTCCTATCTCGGGAACCAACCATTCAAACAATTTAAACCAAATATTGTATACTGGCAGAGCAGCTGTAAACATCAAATTTTGAAATGAATATTGTTGTTAGTATGCCATTTTTAAAGATAGCACCAAATGAAAAAATAAATATTTTACATTATATCTCAAAAACTTTCAAAACAATTCTCATAAAATTTGGCATGTAGGTAATACTACGACTGAACAGGCAAACGTAAATTATTAAACATTATATAGCAGTAATTTTCAAAATGGCAACCACACGAATATTTTAGNACTGAACAGGCAAACGTAAATTATTAAACATTATATAGCAGTAATTTTCAAAATGGCAACCACACGAATATTTTAGGTTTATTTGGTATATCTACTGTACCATTTAACTAATGTCGACCAAATTTTGCATACTGAAAGTATTAATTACCAGCATTAATGACACCATCACTCAGCCACTTTCGTAAGCCATTTTACAAGATAACTCCTCATGAATAAATCAATTTTTAATATCATATCTCTGTAAAAATTGTACCTATTCCTACGAAATTTGGCGTACAAGTGGTACTGTGGCAGATTATGTAAAATGGTATGTTTAAGTATGTCACACACTTCTTTTAAAAATGGCGGTTACATAGATATCTGAACTTAGAATGCCATATCATCGTAAACATCAATTCCAACTTAACTTTGCACGCCGGTAGTATATATTGCAACTATTAACTCTATCTACGCGAAGTTTTTCTTGACCGAATTTTTAAAGATAATGCCACACGAATAAATAAATATTTTTAGTCATAACTTCGAAAACAACTGACCGATTCCTACCAAATTTGGCAAACTATTAGTACTGCCTTAGATTATGTAAACTGCTATGTTTTAAATATCAGACACTTATTCTCAAAGTGGTGGCAACATAGGCATCTAAGCTTTGTAGACTTTATCGTCGAAACCATATAATCAATTCCAACTTAATTTTTTATGCTGGCAGTATTTATAACAACTATCAAGTGCGTCTACACGGAGCAGCCATTTTGTAAGACATGCTACATGAGAAAATAATGTTTTTATGTAATATCTCGGGAAACAATTAACCGATTCGTAACCAATTTAGTAAACAATTTGCACTGCAGCAGGCGGTGTAAACTGCTATGTTTTATGTAGTTGAGGCTTTAATTTAAAAATGGCTGCTTTATAAATATTTTAGCTAAGTATATTTTATTAACGAAACAAATTCCAACTTAACTTTGTATGATGACCGCGCCAGTTATAACCATCAATTTTATCCATNTATTTTATTAACGAAACAAATTCCAACTTAACTTTGTATGATGACCGCGCCAGTTATAACCATCAATTTTATCCATGCCAAGCCCTAGTGCTATGCCATTTTGTAATTTATCCCCACAACATTAAATAAACTTTTATGTCACATCTCGGGAAACAATCCACCCACTCATACAAATTTGGCGAAGGAGTTGTATTGTGGTAGGCCATATGACCATATGTACTTTTAATTGTGACAGACATTTATTTTCAGAATGGTGGCTATGGAATTATGTTAGTTCTATGAAAGTACGTAAATTATTTTAGNTATTTTATTAACGAAACAAATTCCAACTTAACTTTGTATGATGACCGCGCCAGTTATAACCATCAATTTTATCCATACCAAGCCCTAGTGCTATGCCATTTTGTAATTTATCCCCACAACATTAAATAAACTTTTATGTCACATCTCGGGAAACAATCCACCCACTCATACAAATTTGGCGAAGGAGTTGTATTTTGGTAGGCCATATGACCATATGTACTTTTAAGTGTGACAGACATTTATTTTCAGAATGGTGGCTATGGAATTATGTTAGTTCTATGAAAGTACGTAAATTATTTTAGCTTTACTTTGTGTACTGGCAGTATAACTACAAACATCGAATATGATAATATATAAGTTTTTGTTCTCTCTTTATGATTATCGCCACATGAAAAATATAGAAGTTTGATGTCATATCTCAGGGAAAAATCAACCGATAATCAACAAATTCTTCACACAAGTAGCGCTGTGGTAGGCCATGTAAACTTACATGTTTTAAGTGGCGAAGTAAATTTTTTTTTTCAAAATGATGGCCCTGTAAATATTTTAGATTAGTGAACCACGTCATTCGAAACATTAGATTTATTTTAATGGAAAGAATCCAACCTCAGTAATGCATTTGATTGCACACTAGCTTATGGTACGAGATTTTCTGGGTTCTAGTCCCGGATAAGACACTTGTGTATTTTTAACTGTCACGCTAATGTTGCATATGTTTCTGTTTTCATCTCTAATGATATTGCTTTCATCGCGACAAGTCCTACCTACCAAATCAGCTTTTAAGATATTATTTAGAAATTAATCGCACCCATATTGGGGAAAGCAGGCTAATATTTATAGTTATATCAGCAACTTCATGTTATATTAAGTTATGATATGTTATTTTTACGTTATTTGCTGATTGTTCAGAGTAAATAAAACAAAAAAAATTATGTCATTACATTTTAATGTTTTCTGTATTTTGATTTGTTATATAGTTCACACATACATACACATATCAAACATATATTTATATATATTTATGTTTTTTGGCATTCATTAAACTTAACATTCTGCTCATATGAAAAAATGTAAAAACAGAAATAAATAAGACTAGTTTACTTCATAAATTTCTTTGTATAAAATAAAACCTTAAATACAAATTTAAGAAGATCCTAAAAAAGTTAGTTTCATAACAGTATATAAGATATTCGTACAATGAAGTTACAATTTACTTTAATGTGTTTCTTCATCTGTGAGCTCTTCCCTATCATCATGTTAATTCTTGTTCTTCTCGTCTTTCGCTTCCCCTCCGCGTTATTCTTTTTTTCACATTTTTGGTGTTTTCGTACAGATATTGGTGTTATAGTTATCAGAAGCTATAATGTTTCTTAATAATATGCATATCTTTTTTTCAAATTTCCATCATATTAATAAAGCTTAAATTTCTTCTCATAGAGAAAATGAGAATAAATAAATAAACTGAGATACATACGACAATTTCACTTAACAAATTTTATTTGAGTAAAATAAGACATTAAATAAAATGTTAAAAAGATCCTAAAATATTAAAATTTTATCACAATATATATTACATTTTTAGAATAAAATTTACAATTAATTTTACTCGGTTTCTTCATTTATTAGTTGTTCAGTTTCCTCGTTCTCCTTTTTTTATATTCAGCCTGTCTCCACACAGATGCTGGTGTTTCAGGTCGTAGAAGTTGTAATGTAAGAAAAATGCTTCTTTTTTTCTTCTTGGCGTTTTTCTTGACCAGTTCGGAGAGGATCTGAAATTAGTAGAAATCTATTCAAAACATCTCTCTCACACGGTTTACGAGTAAATTTTCTCCAAAACATTTGTATATACTGCCGAAAATGTATATTTCTTGCTTCTGCAGCCTCTTCTTAAAGTTGGCCAATTGGTAACAAGGCATGTTTAATTATTGTTGGTCCATGCATTAATAGTTAATGTATTGTCGGTGTCATATGATAAGATCCGTACAATTCTACTTACAGTTTGGCTGTTTCTTATGCAAACTGTTCAAATCTGACTATATCTATTCTGTGCTCACTGGTAATACCTTCTAAAATTTTATATAAATTTCTTATTATGATTATGTTTATTCCATTTATCCGGGACGCAGAGTCAGGAAATGCGAAATACCACCTTGAGATGTTTCCGTCATTTGTGTTGCCAAATCCTTTTTTGGGAACACAAACAAGCAAACCTGGTTCTTTCTATCTTGAAGCTTTTTTGAACTTGCTTTTTTGTTTTTTTCACTGTTTTCTTCTCCTTCTCTGTCCTGGCTTGCCATTTCCCTAGAGATAGTTTGTAAGATAAGTGTAACGGACTCAAAAAAACAGTATTCTTGTGTTTAATATTAAAAGCCCAAACTAAGCTGCAACCAGATCCTCTTTGATGGCTTTATTTACATTTGACTCTCAAGACTTAAATTTGAAGAGCCACCCAAATCTCTTTCCTCACTTATTTATATAATTTATAATTGTTTGATGTTACGCCCCAAACTTAACAACTCATCGTGAATGAAGAAATTGTTACCGAATTGCAGAATTTACCATCTACCATTGTGAAGAGCAGTTTTTATTTAATTTTAACTACACCACTATTTGTACACACTTCTGTTTTATTTGTACCTTTTTTTATTTGGTCTTCGATATACAGGATATCCTCGTTTGTAATGTCTGTGGTTTCTTAAGCAAATCGTATGTGGCCAGGCCTGCAGAATCTAATAGAGGATAGTACTNCTCGTTTGTAATGTCTGTGGTTTCTTAAGCAAATCGTATGTGGCCAGGCCTGCAGAATCTAATAGAGGATAGTACTTGGATTTCCACATTGTTTTGTTCTGATCGCCAATATAACACCTAACTTGTAGGGCTACGAAAGAACTTACAAATATGCTTGCACCACTGTCATTGTCAGTTTCATTAAATAAATTTTGTTGTTTCGTTAATTACTTTATTTATGTTTTTCAACGAACACACTTCATTAAAATTTAAATAATTACTTAAACATACTGTAAGATGTATGGTAAAATTATAATTATTTTATATCTTCAGTTCAATAAAAAGGGCGAAAGAGATCTTTCTTTATATTTATGTAAGCTGCTAATTATTTTAACGTTTACTGTGAATGCAAATGAACCACGGACCTTATATTTGCAACAAAACGGTACTTTTTAACTGACTAAAATCATTGTTTTCTAAACACGCCTGTTACATGATCAAAAAAAGTTTTAATTTTTATTTCAAAATTAAATTTAAAAAATTGGCAACCACTTGCGGCAGATTTTTCTTTCGTCATACTAAGTTCATTACATAACTGTCACGATAAAATTAAAACTTTTGCCTGACAGAAACTGACACACTATCAAACACACTATTCAAAATTACATATTATATATGTATATATTAGACTGAACGATATTATGATCAAAACTTTTTACAAATAACTTAATTTATAAAAATTAATTATTATAAAATAGTCTGCATAGAAAACACACCTATTACAACTTGAACACAAATTTTCACACCATTCTTTTGATAACTTCTAAAGGAACATATACCTGAACATTAACAACAACCGCGACAATAGAGGCAGCTTACAGAATGCTCCTGTTTACACAACGCTTCTGTTCTGATCAGAGGGGTGATAGTTAGACGGGCGATACAGTTTCCAAGTTCGTTGGAAGTAGTACGTTTGGAATGCAAATAGATAGCGCTCCAGACGCTGCCTTGACTGCCAGAGTTTATATATATATTGAAAAAAAAAAATGAATTACATATTGACGTGTGATTAAATTTGAAGTGCTATTTTAACGAGGAAAATCTTATCGAGCTTTATTTTTATATATTTAAAGTATTTCTAATTGTGTATGTTAAAAGCAAAAACCTAACTTCCGTGTTGCCATCATCTTTCTTTCGCTGTACTACAGGTTGTGTTTCTGAGAAACTGCATTGATTTCTGTAACGGTAAGGTTCAGTGTATTTTACTGTATTTTGTTTGTAAAACCTTCACTGGTGAGCTGTACAGTAATGTTTTAGACTTCGTACATAATGTTTTATAATTTGTAAAGTGCGTTTAATTGTAACTTGGTTGCAATCTATACGACAGCCACGAATTTTGGGTTGGTAATTTAGTTGGCTTCCTTATAGATACTTTACATTATCTGTGCAGTTTATCATTGACAGTTTTAAATATACGTGCAAAATACAGAAAAGTGTTTTAATAATTCCGTTACGTAATTTCCTTCACAGTCCATTTCAGGGAAAGGAATTTTAAAACAAACAATTGTATGAGATAAGACGAATCGATTCTTGCAATGTGTCAATTACGATTATTTGCGTAATAATCGATTATTCTTGAAAGCTTCCTGTGGAATGTACAGAGATAGCAGCACATTTGCGTTGTAACTCTGGTACCAAATATCGTCTTTTGTTCTGACTGGAAATACGAAGCCAACAGAAGTGAATAATGGAGCATTATGAGCTGTAGTATGATGCCTCGAGTGTTAATTGTTGAAAAATATCAATTTCATTAGGTTTATAGAAAGTTTAATTTGTGGGCATTTGACCAGCTTTTACGTTAACATTCTCTTTGCGCAGCACTAACTACGACCGCTATCTATAAGCTACTAATATTATTATAGAAACGTCGTTCATAGTTGTAAGTAAAATTATTGCACTCATAACTAAAAGGGTTGTTTTGAACTGTTTTATTTTAAAAGAGTTTTATTCGTGGTGAAGCATCTTTGGAGCACTAACAGCCATGTTGTCCTGATCTGTGGAGTATCCCGTGTCGAATAGGTTACGCATCACACACTCCAGTTTCACGGCTATAGTGCAGTCAGTGTCAGTGCTTTCAACTTTTCCGAAGTCCTGTTAAAGTTCTACTTTTAGGCGATTTCTCCGCTTCATGCCAGCAAATCGTAACCAAGCCTAGAAAATCACGCTAACGTAGTCACGTGTCGCATTGTTGCGCAATTCATTTAACCACATTTTGCATGCTAAATATTTCTTACTGGGCGTTACCAACACGCCTACATTCTCTTAGTTTTTATTCGTGTTGATCCTAAATAAGTTTTATACTTTATAAACAATATAATACTTTAACGTTGAAAGAAGTGTAATGCGCTTGTGACACACGACTAGAGACAAGCGAAATTCGCGTTATCTCTCGGGGATAAACTCCAGTGACTTGGGCGTAGACGAGCACAGTCAGTGTTCTTATTGGCCAGTAACCTGTAAGTGACGTCACCTACCTCTGTATTGGCTAGTCCGCCGCTGAAGTTACGTTGTTGGCTCGAGATTCCCTCGAAGCGCGCCAAACCTACTGCCGGGCCTACGGCAGAAGGCGGTCAAATGCAAAGTAACTTCGATTTCAGTATGCCGCTAGAAAATAATGCAATTTCTGTAGATACAGAGATTTAGGAAACTAGTGTACGCGTTATATCTGAGGTTATTTCTCAAATGCATACTTGATTCGAACTACACGATGATACCACGAATAATGAGCTTCACATTTGAACGTTCGTGCCGCACTTCAGTGTGTGAAGCGAAGCCGTTAACTTATCCGCGGTGTTGAATGACGCAGAGAACGATGGAAATCCCCGGTAATGCCGCTTTACGCTAAGTGCAACCACGCATTCTGTAAACGCACATCCCTGATGTATCGGTTCGGTTATGGCTGAGGATCGTATCACACTACGGCTTAGGCACTTACGGCTTCCACCTAACTTGCGCTTGAACTGCGTTGCAGTGTATATTAAAGGCAGGTTTTAAGGGGCAGTGATATTTCACGAAGAATTTTCCAGACAAGATAGAGTTCAAAGCACTATAGGGTCGTCCAACTTCTTTGATTGGCTAAAAAAAATGTTCTGGCCCTTGTTAAACGTATGCTCACGAATCACAAAGGTTCAGGGTCAGAGTTACCCAGTCCCGAGTGGCTTGGTCAAAGACGGACACGTCACCAGCAGCCAATGGAGGTATAGCAACAGCTGAGGTGTGTATATAGTGTTGAAGTCTACCGTGTGCTCCGATTTTTACGCTAAAAGTCATTAGCCCTACAGGTTTCCTACGCAACAGTTCAACGCGCGTCCGATGTGCTTATCCATGATAACAACACATGCTTGAGGCGAGGCCTGCTCAGTGATTACAACTGGTCACGCACATAAGAAAAAATTATGTCAGAGCACTCAAACAAACATAAAAACGTCTTTTTCGAATAGCTGTATCTTCAAATACACGGCTTGGATGCATACAAAAGTCTTCAAGAGGTCTGCGCTGAACCATATGCACATGCACGCAACACACCCGTTCAGAGCCTTGCCCTTAGTGGCAATGGCGCACTTGGCGAACGTGGCATAATCGCCTTTATCGCATTAACGCTTCTCGACCTCGAACGCCGAAATCAGCTACATCTAGACGGGTCTCTTAACGATTCACTGCCGGTGGAAAAAATTCTGCCTTCACTTCCCTGTCATTTCGATGGCACGGATAACGAAATTTCTGTACACAGGTACCCAAGAGACAGGAAGTTATTATGTTAAAGCTACGTCATACAATATTAATTTCTAATTTACCGCATCGTTGTAAATGCGTAGCCATTTGATAATAAGAAACAACTGTATTTGTGGGGTTAATAAAGCGAGGGTAAGATCACGTTTTGTACCAATATACTCCACGGAGCACAAATTGTTTACCTCGATGTCAGAAATTTCGCGTTTCAAGATTTAGATGAACGATTCAATAACGTTATAGGCTTTTAAGAATACTACCAGGGATAGCATTGCCATAACTTCAGTAACTGCCATTGCGAGGGCATTTCAGTCCGTATGCTAATGAACGGTGGTACTAGGATTAATTATATCTTGAAGTACATGAATGTCGTTCATTTTCAGTGAAACTCCGCCAGATAAAGACTGGCTTTAGATAGCACGACGAGTGGTAAAGACATTTTTCGTAAATGCATCGTTCCATTTGCTACATTTTCTTAAGGAGAGAATCAAATACATTGTGCGTTCCCGACTTTATTTAGTAGCATCCCTATAATCGCAGCTTCACGTAAGGAAAGTTTATCATAGCGTATGCAAACTAAAACGACCTTAATAGTCTGGGAAGAACACTGTAAAAAAATTTTTTATAATCAAGAATCTTTACACATAAAGTTATACAAACGTAACTGTCTCTCATGGTCCTGTAAATGAGATTACTTGCAATTATAAGAATATATTATTAGCATACACAATATTTGCAAATATAACAAAGGCAGACCAGTTCAGCTTTATTGCGGAGAAGAGTCTCTCCATCAAAACAACCTCGGTAATAATTAAATGAATTGTGAAATAATAATGAATTTAATGAATTACATAATGTTCTGATGTTGGGAATGATTAGTGTTTTGTTGCTACTCTGGATAGTTGTTTACAGACCTGATAGTGACGTACCTGAGAAAACGATCATGCATATTATCATACCTACATTTGTGCATGCGCGTGTTATAAATATGCATCTGGCTTGAAACTTCTCTGTTTGTCAATATAATAATTTCCGCTGCTACGTCGAAATAAATGTTACCCAATTATTCTACCAATATCAGTTCATTGATAAGTTTAGCGCAGAATTTCTATACACACATATCGCAAGGTCCTTTTTTTTTATTGTAAGACCAAATGAGCGTTGGAAATATTGGTCAAATAATTACAACAAAATGTTTGTGTAATATTGAGCTAAATTTTGCCCTGCCATTGCAGACAACCCAGTCGTCTGACCAAGGATATTTTGTGCTGAAAACATTTACCCTAGTTCAAAAAACATTTACCCTAGTTCAAAAAATATGTCATCCGACAGTACATTAAAGGCATATGTGCCAATAATTTCCATATTAATCTTTTTAAATTGTATGAGCTTCAGGTTTTCGCACGTCGTTCTTTCAACCAGTCATATTCCCATTATTAACAAAAAAACATTACATGTAATTAGTTTGCCCCTACAAGTCTTTTTTTAGAGATAAAATTTTATATCAAATCTAGCTGATGTTTTCATGTGGGGTATTTCTATATTTAACCAATAAGCTCGCTCAGCAACTGGAAAGGCTTGCACAAAACAGCTTTCTATGGGCGTCACTACCGCATGCCAACACCAGAAGCGCTGCTCGACGTAGCCTCAATATAAGCTGCGAGTCGAAATGTAAAGGAGCATACTGCGCTCTACAAACTAAACTAACACCACAGGGAACGTCCAGCTAGCAAAGCGTTTCGAGTAGCTAGGTTTGCTCTGCTCAGTTCCCTTCTGTTATCTACAGAGGTATAGTCACGGTTCGAAAAAAAAAAGCGAAATAACGTAAAATTACCTGTACTAATTGCCAAGAAACCTTCGTAAAATTACAATCAGTTCGTTATTTTTACAAACTTAACTTGGTTTTTCGTCGCACGAAGCGCGTTTCCGTATATAATCAACATATTTCCGTCAATTACGTGAATATACAGACATTTTTCAACAGCGGTCTGGAGGGACCTTTAAAGTAATCCTTCACACGACCGAGTGATCAGCTCGTGCTAAAATTGTGTGATGGATGGCAAAGAGAAAGAGATGGCCGTGGAAATGTCTGGAACCATTATCGACTCTACCATGTCGGCGTATGAGAGAAACGCCATAGCGATCATGACGATAATACGCTTTTTACTATCTGTTAATCATGGCGTGTTACTTGAATAAGCATGTCCTTAAACTTAACACTGTGACAAATAAAACACATAATCAAGGAATACGGTGGTAAAAAGACGTTAGTTTACCGCCGTTTGAAGTGGAGGCGATCAAGGCCTCATGAGTTGAATATCAGGAGTATGTCACTAGTTTCGCCGATATTTCCCGCTAACCCTGTCGTTTGAAACGAAGGGTGAGTTTTGACATGTCTGATGGCGACTGACAGATTAGTTCTCAGTTTAAAATTGTGAGTTCACAAACATCATAATTGAGAACCAAGAAGAACATTTAAATATTATGAGAATGACATTTGAAAAGACGGTAATATTTTATTACGTGTACTCTCTTCTTCTCAGTACAATCTTTCTCAGCCATCGTACAGCTGAGTGTCTTTGCAACCATTTTTGAAACATACGGATAGTATAAACGTCATTTCCCACTTCACACTGTTACAGATAGAGATTATCATAATTTACCGAAAATATTAATGGGAATTTGCCACCAGTATTTGTAAACCAGCTATTTTATAAATAGATAAAGGCATGCCATTCATATTTAGAAAATATTGTAGCTTTCTTTGTTGTGTACGAAGAATGTAAAGGCAACAACAAACTTTCGTCGTCACTGTGATGAGAAAATTACTGTTCGTTGAATAATACGCCACCTCTACACGAAATAATAAACGTTTACACTAGCTGTTTTAACGCAAAATGTCACTTTTAATACCAAACAAAGCGAGACAGTGTAGCGCCATTCACTTCTCCTACTTTAAAATACGCATTTATTGCACTCTAAGAAATTGGAACCCACAGCAAAGTATGGGCGTTGCTGGGCCGGCGAAACACTTTAATATTCTTATCCCTTCCGGGCACGAAAGTTTTTAAGTTAGGGTTTTAATCACATGTGCCCTAAAAGCAAATAGTAATAAATTTATAAACATATTTCATCCAGTGTTAAAAATATTTAGAGCAATTTGTTTACACATATTTCGGGCATGTACAGAAATATGTTATTGATGAAAAAATGTCGCAGCATTTGCGATGCGTTTCTTTAAATCAAGGAATTATCAAATAACTACAAATTGGGAACCTCATATTTTGTGACTCATATTTGCAGTAAATTTTAGTTAATTCAATAAGATTCTTTTACTGATACAGTATTATATTTTGGTGATTTATTAATCTATATTAAAATAAATACTTATACAAACCTTCCAAATTTTACGCGTCAATCCCTGGTTACCCCTATCCGTATATGCTCGGTATATTTCAAGAAACTACTTCCATAAGGCATCTCAGATTCAGTTTACTGAGAGAAATTCCTCAGCTATCATGACACGTTAAGTAAACTGATTATATTTCCTTTTCGCGTCCATTCTGGAAGCACAGTTTTCACGCGCATCTTAAAACCTATATATTTAAAAACCCTGTTAATTAATATAACCACCCTCACGTTACGGAAACGTGCAACTGTAAAGTCTTTAGGAAATGGCAGAACTGGTAGTACTAAAAAGCTGAAAAATCTCAAGAAACTCACTGTGAATATGCCGTAAAGGTGAATATCATATAAACATTAACTACATGCAATTTTCAAAATATTTTTTCTACTATAAATGGAATTTTGCTACCTTTGTTGAAAAAAACTTATCTATTGTCATATAAGGTCACTTATTTTCCTTTACGATTCCCATCTCCTCCTTAATCTGCGGAGATATATTTTCTCTTGCGGCTTGACATTTTTTATTCTGATTGCCAGTCTTTCTGGATTCATTTTTTTTCAGGTTTTCGTTCCATTTCTTCTCTGCATTCGCCTACCGTTTATTTTACTGCAGATATTCAGTTCCTTTCTAAAGGCAATATACCTAGTTATCGTTTTTATTTTAGAACAGTTCTTGATAGTTTCATTTCTGTTCAGTGAAAATGTCCTTTGATTCTTATTTAACACTCATAAATCACTTCCACATAAAATCGTTATGAGGGCAACAGTCTTATAAACATTTATAAACCTCTATTTCCTATTATTTATTAAGTGCCTGTTGATTGTTTCACATACACCGTCAAAGCTGTTTTGCTGATTTTCTATGTTATTCTCATAGTCGTAGGATATGTCGCAATGAATATAATTATAATGTTTAACATAACCTACAATATTGCACACAACTTTCTACCTTTTTTTTGGGTGTTTACCCAGGAATGCTTCAACTTGTAAGTTTTATGGCGTCAAATTTTCAATTGCACTTGCTCCATATCTCCTTGTGAATTATTCTCTGCTGGTCGTCAGCTATTGTAAACATCAGAGTGAGATTATCTCCATAAAGAAGTGTCTTTGTTACTGACAAACCATTCAACTCTTCGTTTGTGCCAGTCTTAAAGTTTAACCTTCGTATTGCACCGTCAGTAAAAATTAGATTATAAAGACGACATCTGCATTTATGCCTCATACCTTATTTTTTTATTGTCAGTTCTATGAGTTTTACGCCAAAATTAAAAAAACCACTGAGGTATTTTCGTTCAGGATACAAACATTCAATCACTTATTCAATTTGATATATGAGATGATTTGCAATAACATAACAAATCTAGCCAAGTCATTCGCAACAAAATACACATAGTACACATGACTAGCGGCCTGGGCGAGTTTCACCCCCGTGAAAGAGATGCGCTTCTGGCTTGACAATTAGGACACAATTTCAGCACTGGGAACTCTGTACTTTGACTTATCGCCCCTCGTGCCGACGCGGAGCAAGCCAGTAACTATGTCGTTCACTTCGAGGGGAGCCGAAAGTACTGCTAAGGTTCATTCTTCTCTGGTTGTGAATCTAACTGCTTTTAGTTTCGCAAATTACATTTTTCGCCACTAGGTAAGCGCTAGCGTCACATGTGTACAATATTTTGTTTCTATTTTCTACGTTAAAAAACCAAATAATTGCAATAATCATAAATAAAACGTAAAACAACTATTAACTAAGTGAAATATTTCTCTTTTATTATACATGAAGCTTAAAATGTTTACTAAAAGTGACCTCTTTGGAGCACTAGCGCTAACCTAGCGGCGGAAACGTTCCCTATGCTAAAATTTCCATAATAAAACTCGTTTCGTTCCTAACCTCAGTGGAATAACCTTAACACAGCTTAATCGCTAAGCACGAATACGCACTCCTTACCGTGTGTGTGTTCTTTTCATGTACAATAATGGAAAAGTCTCTTCACTCATGGTGCCCTAATATGTTAAATATAAAAACATTAATCTTTCGTTAGGCAGAGCGCATATACAGCAAACGCAGGTTGTCAGTGCCTGTATTTTTAATGTTGAGGACTGGTGAGAGTAACTTATTTTTTTAACGTTCTTATCTAAATATGAATACTAAATGACCAGCAGAACGCGATCATATGCAAAAATTCAGTAATAATTTAAGGCAGAACATTTTCGTGATGTCTGTAATCCACTTGCTAGTCCCTAGAAATGTCTGTGCATTTTAGCGATTGGCAAATTCTCGACTTTAATAACAAACCGACAATATCCCATTGCTTTGCTCGTCCGAAACTGTATTTTTCGTGTCTATCATACCGAAAATAAACAAAACTCCGTGGCTTCATCCGCTAGGAAGTGAATATGTAATTCATTTGTATATACAGATTTCGATTTTAAAAACTTTTGCCCGTGGCTATATGCGCACTCAATTTGATTTAGCAATGTAAATATTTATTTGAAATTTAAAAAAACGTGTTTCGAAGCTTGTTAGGTAAATCTAACATTTTGCTGTGAAAACTATTTCCGACTACTAAAAGCAATGTTGTATTATAACAATGTTTTAAATTTAAACTTTGGTTATTTATGTGTGCGAGATTATAATCATATTAAAGTAATTTAAAACAATACATCTTTTTAAGAGCATGCACATAAGTAAACAGCTTTAAAATAATCCCGTATATAAAAAAATTTAAATTAGATTTTCAGTTTAATTTTTTCTGCGATTATCCTTGTTGACAGAGTACGATGATTTAGAAAACAGTTCTGCGAGCGCTGGTACAAGAAAATATACAAGCACAGGAAGAAAGAATAAATTAAATTTGTAATTACTTCAAACGTTTATTGAAAATAACTTTTTTAAAAATATTTTCAGGTTACGCAAAATCACAATATAAATTATTTTATCATGTGTAAAGATTAGGAATATAATTAGGCTTGCGATTGTCTGAATGCTGCCCATTCGCGAGGTCCAAAATTCAATCCCAATCAGCTGTGNGGGGGGGGGGGGATTTCACATGTGTTATGTTCCATTCATACTACGAGCTAACAAATGTCCAGTGTTTTCCCAAACGTCTAGGTGAGTAAGGGGAATTATATGTTTACCGTAAAATAGTCAACTCGATTCAACACTTCACTAGTTCTAATCGTTAGGGCACTTTTGATTGTAGCTACCGAGCGAGGTATTTTTCTTTTCAGAGACTAGGCCTGCATTCAATGGGAAGCAGAACCGATTCCAAGTTCGGCCATAGTGATTCGGTTTCCCATTGTTTTCCCGAAATCACTGCAGTCGATTCTTCTCCGGATTCAGATTTTTCAAGAAATATATTCTATCTCATAGTGACTATAGCTTCAACGAGACGTTGGGGAATGCTCAAGCACGCAATTATTCAGTAATTAAATTAATAACAATGTAAAAACGTTGTCAGATTTTTTCCCCGTGGCATAAAATATTATGGCAATTTTTTTTTATTTCTCTTATTTTTAGACACAAGTTAAACGAAAGTTGTAAGCGTGTGGACGATAAGGAGCCGCCTAAGTCGATCTGAGCACGAATTAGGAGCTTTGCAGCTTCGCCACGGCTGTGCTGGCATCGCCTGTTTTAAAGGGGTCGGTACTCGAGAAGGGTAGCGCTGCTGAAGCCGGCCGGCGCCTAGGGGGCTTGCCAGCATTCGTGAGGGGGGGGTGGTGTAGGGGGAGAACCTCCCCACGGGGCTGTTAGTCTGCGAGGTGGTGACTGCGAGATGCAGTAGATACCGCCAGCAACAGACAACAAGAGGATACTACGAATTCGAGGAAGCCACGTGGAATCTATATAGCTTTCACCAATAAGATGTTTCAAGTCTCGTAAAATATTTTTCCTATATTCTCGTGATAGTTAACGTTTTTGTAACATGATGAAGAAATTAATTTGATGGAACTGCCCAATCAATGTAAAAGTAAATTAAAAAAAAAATTTCAATCTTTATTTTGAGTAACGTTACTTCAAAATATCACCCATAAATAATAAAAAAAAATATATTAAGACTTGATGTTATATTTTAGCTTATTTTTTTCTTTTACACATATTTATGCTATAGTGCCCTTTCTTTTTAAAATGACAGTAGGATCTCATTTATGTAGGGTTTCACTTTTCCCTTTTCTACATGTGGAATTTATTGTGAAACTAAGGCTAAAAATAAAACGCGTGCAAACAACTCAGTAAATTCATAATGTGTTTGTTAAGAGTACGTGATTAAGGTGATTTCAAAAATTAGTTTATTACAATGTAAGATACGTAATTTATATTTTATTTTAATTTTTTTGTAAAAAAATTACAATTATTAAAACCACACCAAATTTCCAAAAAAATCTGTTTGCACACTTTCACGACATCCTCCCATAGCAATAGGTTAAGTATTAATTATTTAACCTTTTAGTAAAACACTGTTCAACCAGAAAATTAAATATCTTTCAATTCCATACCTTTTTGCATTGTTACATGTCAATAATAATAATGTCCTTCATTTCGTCCGATGAACATAAAACCCGTCTCACTTCTGGGAATGTGATAACTTACGTTTAAATATAACTGCCAGAAGCTGATTCGAAATATTACTGTAATGATGCAGGCAACTGTTTTTTCATTAGTAAACTGCTAATTATAAGTATAATTAGCGATATTTTTATTTTCCACTGTCTCTTGAATATTTATAAAGTAAGCTTTCCTATAATAATATTAATTAACTGGAACAGAGATGTTTAATATTTTGTATGCTGTATTAATTTTTGAAAAAAAAAAAAAAAAAAAAAAAAACACAAACATTTTTTGGGTGACAGAAAAACAGTGTCATAGATTTAAGACGTAATTAAGTAAAACACATTTCATACCAACAGGTTGGACGGTTATAGAGCTGTAATAAAATTTAATTGTTTTGTTATCCAACGTCATTAATTGCCAACAAATTTTACACGTGCATTCACAAACCTAAAATCGCATTGTACACAGAGAATTAATACGAGTTAATTAGATATGGTAAACTACAATCGTGTATAGTATTAAGTGTGGTATCTTTCTGATAAAACATTATATTAGAGACAACAAATGCTCAGCTAGGTTTAAGATTTGATTATTGTTATTCGTGCATTATGTTATTAATCAATTTGAGGCTACAGAATGCTTCCCCATTTTATCATGACAAACCGGTTTATGTAACTATAAGGAACGTGTAATACCTCTATTTGCCCCACAGTGACTTTTGTTGATTCACACATAATTCCAAACGCAAGGAATTTTACAATGTTTGGAGTAATTTTTAATGAAAACTGTTTGGTGTTAAAAAATTAACCGTTTTTTAAAAGCGAACACAAAAAGTGCTCCCAACTACACTGAAATACTGCAGTACTGACATTGCAAACGGTACTGAAATTTTAGAAAGTCTATTTTAATTTTTAAACTTTATTCCTTACGTTATGATTATAGCTGTCTCCGAATCACCTGCTTGCCAACACTATAAAATTTGTCCCCATTATTTTTACCTACGAAAAGAAACATACGAGGAAGGAATGGCACTTTCAATATACCACACATGCTACAAATATTATTTTGAAGTTCTCCGACACAGTACTTGGAAACAACCAAAACTACGATAGAACACTGTGTAAAACACTGCTCGTCACTGCCGCGCTACGCTACGTCACATCCGTTTCTCTGGGCGCGACATCAGTGGACTGTAGAGAGATTTGGGCGCGGTTTAACATCGAGTTCTTGAAAGCCGATGGAGCAGCGCCGGAAGGCTAGGGCGGGGGAAACGGGAGATCCCCGGGAAACCCGTGCGAAAATCAAGGAACAACCCTATTGGGAATAGAACCCGGTTCGCGTAGGTAGGAAACGAGTATTCTGACCACTACACCACCCCGGACCCTTGTGACATCAGCCAATTTTCCTCTAGGCGCGGAGTTTTATCGATGCACTTGTACGAGAACCACACGTGGAGAAGGCTGGCAAAATCTTGTAGTTCCACAAAAGAGAGAAGAGGAAATATTTTGCAACTTAAATGTATAGCATGAAATATTTCTGTGCCCATAACCTTTAAAAATTGAACATCCGGTCGGAGAGTTTCAAAAATAGAATTATTTAGAGACGGCCACATATACATATGTGTGGGCCATCCGGGCGGGAAACTGTAATACCAGGACGCCCGCTTTCTTGCTAAGGTTATATCCTCCACTTCAAAACTTTAAAAATTCATTACTCATAAACTATAGTTACGATTTACATAATTCAAACGCCATTACGTTACTCTTTCGTGGCATATTACAACCATAACATATTTATGAATGTAATAATTACTTTATTCTTAATTACAACATACCATTATAATACAAGCAATTGTCGCTATACACACAAATTAATTCTCCATCCTTGTGTAACATACGTACGTGTTGATGCAGGGGGGGAAACACTACCATCATCATTTCCTGTGTCCCTCCTTTCCATAAATATGCTAAGTGTATGTTGTATGTTGGAGGTTATCCCTACGGAAATTCTCTCCCATTCGCTACAACATTCGTAAGGATATTTGCAGGCGTCATAATGTTATCCCCGTATTCTTACAATCGTAGTAACAGTTGCTGTATTTAAGTCATAAATAAATAATAAAATCACATATTTAGATAATTTATGTATTTTTTGTATATATTGTATGTATGTATTAATATACGGAAATTGTGCGTTTAGCGTAAGAGTAAGCTATGTTATAATCTTGTTATGATTATTATTATAAATATTTTTTTCGCAGTAATTAGTAATCTCATTTACGTGTGTTTTAATAATGAACGTTTTTCTTGTAAATTATATAAATATTTCATTTGATTATTTATTTATGTCTTACATATAGCAATTGTTACTACGACTTTGATAATACGAGGATAACATAATGGCGCCTGCAACTGCCATTCCTTTCCTTTTCGGTCAGTTCGCTTCTTTAATATTTGCTGCCTGAACGGAAAAAAATTATCGTCAGAATAAAGTCTACATAGTTCGGAGCGAAGCCTTAGTGTTAACTCCCTAAAACTGAAATCTTTAACTGAAATAACCATCTTTCTGCGCAAGTAGCCCTCTATTATATNTCGGTCAGTTCGCTTCTTTAATATTTGCTGCCTGAACGGAAAAAAATTATCGTCAGAATAAAGTCTACATAGTTCGGAGCGAAGCCTTAGTGTTAACTGCCTAAAACTGAAATCTTTAACTGAAATAACCATCTTTCTGCGCAAGTAGCCCTCTATTCTATCTTGGATATCTTTGGATGGGAGTGTAGTTGTTGACTAACTATATTAGTAACAAATATAATATTCTTCCCTACATTTATCATGCGGCCGAACAGAACTGCGGAATATATTCGAAGTTAAGACATTAAATAAAATTTTAGAGAAAAAACAGTTCTTGCATAGATGGTTTTAAAAGTAAAAGTTAATTTGTGCGTTTTGTACACAGCGANTAACTGAAATAACCATCTTTCTGCGCAAGTAGCCCTCTATTATATCTTGGATATCTTTGGATGGGAGTGTAGTTGTTAACTAACTATATTAGTAACAAATATAATTTTCTTCCCTACATTTATCATGCGGCCGAACAGAACTGCGGAATATATTCGAAGTTAAGACATTAAATAAAATTTTAGAGAAAAAACAGTTCTTGCATAGATGGTTTTAAAAGTAAAAGTTAATTTGTGCGTTTTGTACACAGCGGAAATAAAAGGTATTCAATCATATTTTTCTCCAAAATATATGACTTCTAAAGTTACATTTATTCTTAAAATTTGCTGGGAATTCTTGATTTACTACAACCGCTGCCAGATTCTTGGCAGATTTTTGATCAATCATCTGACCGAATGTGAAGAAATATGGCATGTAAAGTGTTCAGGGTCCAGCAACTCTTTAGAAACTTATTATAATTATTCAGTTTTGTAATAAATTTCCTTCACAAATTATTTTAACTTTTATTGTTTTTGATACGTGTGATATTGTATCACTGATTTATTCTGGAATTTTTCAATGTAAATATAAGCATTACTTTATATGCATACACATTTACACCACCATATTCCCGCTGTGTTACACTACATCAAAATTCTATGTTGAAAATGGCGCAGCTAATTGCATTATTTCCGTTCGAATGCACATAATGTAATCAACGTGTGCCCACTTGATAAACAAAATTTCGGGGAGAACCAATTAATTTGCAAGTCAGAAAATATAATAACCAGTAACAAACAACAATTTATAATTAATTTTTATGGCATATAATGAAGTTTGCAGGAGAACTAGTGCGTAATATATACTACGACCGTNACTAGTGCGTAATATCTACTACGACCGTAATTTGTTTACAGTTTCGAACAGAAATTTCTGGGTAGTAATCTCCATCCAATTTCTAAACGGTGGTCTTATAAGTAAACTTGTTTAATTTTTTAGTTTCCAGCCACAGACCAAGGCTGGTATCAAGTCAGCAACCACCAAGTTACAGTCCGATGTGATCATCATTGCGCAGCCAAAGGTCGTTATAAGCCGAAAAATATTTGAATGTCTTTGAACATCTAACTTTTAGTTTCCCTTATGCTAAATTAATTGTAAACGACAATGCCAATTTTATTAATTTCGATTTCGGACCATATGTGTTATTTTACATATATATATTCAGGCACGTTATTGTTAGCGAATGGGAATTAATGTTATTTATACGTGTCAAAGATTTCGCAATTTATTAAATAGTATCTGATCAGTCGGAGTAGTACTTTAATAACCTAGATATATATTTATATATATATGTATAGGTTATTGAAGTAATATTAATGTTATTATAATGTATATTGTATAATATATATGTATGTTATATATATTACATCTATATATACATCTAGGTTATTCAAGTAATATTCCAACTGATCAGATACTGTTTAACAAATTGCAAAGTCTTTGACACGTATAAATAACATTAATTCCCATTTACTAACAATAACGTGCCTGAATATCTGCATGAGGCTCATAGTCAAAAGCAGTCATATAAATCACCAAATACCGCTCCCTCTTTTAAACACACAAAATATATTTAAAACCCAATTAAGATACTAACAAACTTGCAGTTATTTCACCAATAAATTATTTTGTAGTCACATTATATTTTTTTTTGGCTACAGTAGCTCACAAACATCGGCCGAGCCTAACCGGAAACGTAGAATCTTAAATTTACATTCTTCTGAAATTTCTCTAAAATCCTTTGAAAACCGAAACACCTTTACTTAAGAGCACTGTGACGTTATTATTTTAACCCCATTCAATAATCGTCCACAAAAGTTCGCCGCTGCTGCGAAACAATACTAGTGTAAAATTCCGTACACGACGTACATTGAACAGACGCTGTTTATGGGCTTTTTTATATTTACAGGGTAGGAAGTGATTTTTGACATAATATAGTTGAAAGTATCATAAAAATACGAAACAATGATATTGTGCATGTTTGTTTGGCATAAATCCCATAACCTTTACTAAACATCTTGTTTCAAATAACTTTCAAATGTTATGTTAACACAATGATTTGTTTCAGCTTAGGGCCTTAGTTCGTATTTATTCTACAACAGTGGCAACATTCAAATTGATTTAAATCGGATACTTGGTTCATTAGCGCTGTGGGATTATCTTCTATGAACCGTAGACGTATTTGCAAGGAATACTGGTTACGGTAGCATGAGTAGATAATATGATAAATAGCCTAACACATATTTTCTTCCTTTTTGAGATTTGTAAATTAAAAAAAAAAAAAAAAAGATATCAATTAGAAATTCTAACAACTTTTTTAAAAATGGTTTTACGACATTGTCATACTGTTAGCACACAATTATTTAGTTTCACAACGGAAAAGACTCTAACATGCCAAAAGCACAGGAACCAATGTTAGCTTCTTCAAACTCTCTTTCGGCGTCGAATAACAACTGCCACGCTGTTTTGAAAGTACGCCAAACGCGTCTGCATAAACCGTCTGAATGTCTTCTGTAGCAACTACCAAGCTTGTCTGAAAGAACGACGCAAGCAGCTCTGCATTAACCGTCTGCCAATCGTGTAGGCAATAAGTAGCGCTCCAAGATATCAACAGTTTAAATATGGATCTATTAAAGTCCTTCGACTAGTCACACAATAACGAAATCATACGNTTGAAGTAATATTAATGTTATTATAATGTATATTGTATAATATATATGTATGTTATATATATTACATCTATATATACATCTAGGTTATTCAAGTAATATTCCAACTGATCAGATACTGTTTAACAAATTGCAAAGTCTTTGACNCTATATATACATCTAGGTTATTCAAGTAATATTCCAACTGATCAGATACTGTTTAACAAATTGCAAAGTCTTTGACACGTATAAATAACATTAATTCCCATTTACTAACAATAACGTGCCTGAATATCTGCATGAGGCTCATAGTCAAAAGCAGTCATATAAATCACCAAATACCGCTCCCTCTTTTAAACACACAAAATATATTTAAAACCCAATTATGATACTAACAAACTTGCAGTTATTTCACCAATAAATTATTTTGTAGTCACATTATATTTTTTTTTGGCTACAGTAGCTCACAAACATCGGCCGAGCCTAACCGGAAACGTAGAATCTTAAATTTACATTCTTCTGAAATTTCTCTAAAATCCTTTGAAAACCGAAACACCTTTACTTAAGAGCACTGTGACGTTATTATTTTAACCCCATTCAATAATCGTCCACAAAAGTTCGCNACCGAAACACCTTTACTTAAGAGCACTGTGACGTTATTATTTTAACCCCATTCAATAATCGTCCACAAAAGTTCGCTGCTGCTGCGAAACAATACTAGTGTAAAATTCCGTACACGACGTACATTGAACAGACGCTGTTTATGGGCTTTTTTATATTTACAGGGTAGGAAGTGATTTTTGACATAATATAGTTGAAAGTATCATAAAAATACGAAACAATGATATCGTGAATGTTTGTTTGGCATAAATCCCATAACCTTTACTAAACATCTTGTTTCGCATAACTTTCAAATGTTATGTTAACACAATGATTTGTTTCAGCTTAGGGCCTTAGTTCGTATTTATTCTACAACAGTGGCAACATTCAAATTGATTTAAATCGGATACTTGGTTCATTAGCGCTGTGGGATTATCTTCTATGAACCGTAGACGTATTTGCAAGGAATACTGGTTACGGTAGCATGAGTAGATAATATGATAAATAGCCTAACACATATTTTCTTCCTTTTTGAGATTTGTAAATTACGAAAAAAAAAAAAAAAAAGATATCAATTAGAAATTCTAACAACTTTTTTAAAAATGGTTTTACGACATTGTCATACTGTTAGCACACAATTATTTAGTTTCACAACGGAAAAGACTCTAACATGCCAAAAGCACAGGAACCAATGTTAGCTTCTTCAAACGCTCTTTCGGCGTCGAATAACAACTGCCACGCTGTTTTGAAAGTACGCCAAACGCGTCTGCATAAACCGTCTGAATGTCTTCTGTAGCAACTACCAAGCTTGTAGAATGAACGAAGCAAGTAGCTCTGCATTAACCGTCTGCAAATCGTGCAGGCAATAAGTAGTGCTCCAAGATATCAACAGTTTAAATATGGATCTATTAAAGTCCTTCGACTAGTCACACAATAACGAAATCATACGTNGCTCCAAGATATCAACAGTTTAAATATGGATCTATTAAAGTCCTTCGACTAGTCACACAATAACGAAATCATACGTCGTCTTGCGTCGAGAATGGAACCCACCAACATTAATAACAAAATTTACATTTAGTTTGTGACCTGGCTTGCTGTTGAATTTGCCTTTTCAACAAATCTACACTGACTAAACAAGTGTCGTAAAATATTTCGATGCCTATCAAATAATGTGGTCCGACGACAAGACTCTTAATGTAATCGCGAATTTTGAAGCTCCCTATTTATTATGCGTTAAGAATATTCCCTAAGCCAAACTGTACTTCGGTNTAATGTAATCGCGAATTTTGAAGCTCCCTATTTATTATGCGTTAAGAATATTCCCTAAGCCAAACTGTACTTCGGTAATTATTAAATAAATATACGATATACATAAAATTTCATAACATGTACACTATTTGAATTTTTAACAATATAATAAAAAAAATAGTTTTTGGCAACAAATGGTTGGTTTCAACATATTTTGTAATATATATTACATTTCTGTGTTTAGTTTATGTTACGGTGACGGTATTTAATAGGTCCGTGGCTTTGCCCGCGTGTAATACACGAGGTAGATACTAATTACCTTAAACGGAAGCACNACGGTATTTAATAGGTCCGTGGCTTTGCCCGCGTGTAATACACGAGGTAGATACTAATTACCTTAAACGGAAGCACGTCTTTATAAACTTCATTAGTTGTTATGCCCTCAGGTGCTAGGGTTATCAAGTTGCTAGGCGAGCTTAATCTGGAGCAGGCTATGTGAGAAGCAGCCATTCCTCAAGTCTCTCTCTGCCACCTTAAGCGACGTTAAGCGACACTTCCAGTAATTGCAAAACAGACTTTGAGCGGAATTGCAATCTCTTAAATTCGAAAGGTTACCCGAATGAAATGAGTCGCACGCGCGATATGAAAATTTATTCCTATCGTGCACATTCAGTGAAGACTGTGGCCTCAATTATATATTTTTTTCAAGCCTTCACTTGGAGCTGGTGCTATTGCAGCCTTTTGGCAGGTTGACGTTTCGCAATAACATTAATGTTACCCCAACTTTGAATGTTGAATTCGAATTTCTACTCCTTCAAACAACTTAAGCAAAAAAGTGCTCTGGATTTATCATATTTAATTGTTAACGTTGCTCACTCCTCATAATACTTTCTTCTNTCCCTTAAATCTCTCTCTGCCACCTTAAGCGACGTTAAGCGACACTTCCAGTAATTGCAAAACAGACTTTGAGTGGAATTGCAATCTCTTAAATTCGAAAGGTTACCCGAATGAAATGAGTCGCACGTGCGATATGAAAATTTATTCCTATCGTGCACATTCAGTGAAGACTATGGCCTCAATTATATATTTTTATCAAGCCTTCACTTGGAGCTGGTGCTATTGCAGCCTTTTGGCAGGTTGACGTTTCGCAATAACATTAATGTTGCCCCAACTTTGAATGTTGAATTCGAATTTCTACTCCTTCAAATAACTTAAGCAAAAAAGTGCTCTGGATTTATCATATTTAATTGTTAACGTTGCTCACTCCTCATAATACTTTCTTCTGTCGTAACAATTCTCAAAACTATAATTTATTTATTCACTTCAAAACTATACACTAAAAATAGGATAAACAGGTTTCCTTCTTCTCAGTGTTTCTGTAATAAAAGCTACAGGAAGATATTCAAGTTAAATAAAATAATATTTTCCTGAACAAAGATCTGATTTATAGGAAAACCAAAATTAATCAAACGTCAAAGCCACTGTTACAAAATGTGATTTTGACAGTCCTCAGGGCGATTCGCAAGTTTTCTTTCTGACATTTCCGTTTGTGAAAAATACATTAATATTTTAATACTGCAAGTCTAGTGTTGGTTACTGTGCAGCTTGCATGCGCACTGTATCCCAATTCACACCCCATCCAAAGTTGCATACGAAATTATTAACAGCCGTATAAAAATGGTATTAACAGGTAAATAAAAACTTATAAAGGAGAAAAAAATAACGTTGTGATGTTTTTCACTGACAGCGTAATTTGAGATATGTAATTATTGAGCCTGCTCAGTTCTTAACTTTGCTGCAACTGTAAAGAAACGGAATTATTTGTTGCACAGTAAAAGACGAGTTTCCTTTGCTCTCATATTTGTATCATATAAGATTTCATAAAATATAGTTGATTTGAAAGTTACAAACTTGGAAACGATGTAACGTAGGTAACACGTAATCGAATACATGTTTTACACTTTTTCACTTTACTAGGGGTTTGGATTTCTATGAATACGGAAATTCGTTTCTAGGTACTTACGTAGCCATCATCTGCAAGAAAAGAACGTAACGATGTTCTATCGTGTTAATGAGATTTTAGAGGATTCCTCGAAAATACTTCTTAACACTTTACAACTTATGAAGGGCGGAGTTACAAAAAATCCCGAAATTTATTTTAAGGTATTTATGTAGATAGTCTTTAGCCTACCTTATAAGCAAGACTATCCATTTGAATTCCTGGTGATTACATTCTTATTTTCATGTTTAATATTTTCGCAGTCCGGCATATTACGCGCTGACTGGTGATGAGTGGTTTTTGGTAGCCATAGGTATGCGAAAACGTTTTGGAGGCAGTTTAGGCAGTCCGTCGCTGTTACTGGCAAATTTAGGTCAGTTAAAATAACCACTTGGTAACGAGGTCCAGAATGACGATGAGAGTGAAGCGAGGTGACTATGGAGGAATGATGGAATGCAAGAACAGGGAGAACGGGAGATCCGCGAGAAAACCCTCCACCTACGGCATCGTCTGGCACGATTCCCAAATGCGAAAATCCAGTTGCGACCCAGCCGGGAATCGAATCCAGTTCGTCTTGGTGGAAGGCGTGTAGTCTGACCACTAAACCACCACGGTCCGTCGTTTCTCGTGTGTTGTATAAATAAAGTCTCCAGGAAAGCTGATATAGTAGGATACTAACGATTCTTGCCCGGCGTGGTTACCGAACAATAAGCATGTCGAGAAGACATACAAGATAGCTGTACGAACAAATTATGGAGTTTTAGAGAGGAGATATATTAGAGCTGCAAGATGCACAGTGGACGACGCTACTTAATTTCCCCTAACTTGGACCATTTGGAATTCCCAGTTAGATTATGTTGAAATAAATTGACACATGACGGTACCTATATACAGCGGACCGGTTATGGGTGACAGAAACTACTATGGGAAGGACCGTTTGATTGACAGAGAGTAACGAATATAAACAGCGTCTATCATGTCCACCATTCTCTCTTTCTCTATCATAACAGTTCCCAGATGCCGAGCTCAGACCAATTAAGATTAGGTGTTTTGCCATTAACTCCTCAACATCGTCGCTTCCAATTTCAGTGGTGTCAGCAGACAACAGCGTAGATTTCTGCGGACTGGTCATGCATTATTTTAGCGAAGAATTACTGCTTTCTTACTTAAGAAAGGCGCCACTTTGTTTAGAGGACGACTAGAGAACAATTCCTGATTTACTATACAACAGCACACGCCACTTACTACCGGCGTGATTTTCAGGGAGTCGTCGTCGCATGTCATCATTGTTCACCAGTGGCAGTGGTGCAAGTTTCACTTATCGCGCAGCAGTAGGTTAAGTATACTCTCCTTCCAGCCTAGTGCACTACCTTTCCCAACTGAGTTCTCAGGAGCCAGTTCCCAGCAAGATAAATAACCGACCGTGGTGACGAGTTATATATACTCTCCTGCCAGCCTAGTGCACTACCTTTCCCAACTGAGTTCTCAGGAGCCAGTTCCCAGCAAGACAAATAACCGACCGAGGTGACGAGTTATATATACTCTCCTGCCAGCCTAGTGCACTACCTTTCCCAACTGAGTTCTCAGGAGCCAGTTCCCAGCAAGACAAATAACCGACCGAGGTGACGAGTTATATATACTCTCCTGCCAGCCTAGTGCACTACCTTTCCCAACTGAGTTCTCAGGAGCCAGTTCCCAGCAAGACAAATAACCGACCGAGGTGACGAGTTATATATACTCTCCTGCCAGCCTAGTGCACTACCTTTCCCAACTGAGTTCTCAGGAGCCAGTTCCCAGCAAGACAAATAACCGACCGAGGTGACGAGTTATATATACTCTCCTGCCAGCCTAGTGCACTACATTTCCCAACTGAGTTCTCAGGAGCCAGTTCCCAGCAAGACAAATAACCGACCGAGGTGACGAGTTATATATACTCTCCTGCCAGCCTAGTGCACTACCTTTCCCAACTGAGTTCTCAGGAGCCAGTTCCCAGCAAGAAAAATAACCGACCGAGGACGCAGTGGCAAACTACCGGACTCGCATTCTAAAGGAAATTGCCTGATTTTAGTTTTCCCTGGTTTTCCGAAATCTCTCCAGGGGAATGCTGGGATGGTCCAATCGCTATAGGCAGTGGCCGATTCCTTCCCTATTCCTGATTATAAGAGCAACTTTCTTCGTCTCTAATTACCACGCTGTCGACGAGGCGTCAAGTACTATCTACCTAAATATCCCAGGGAATAACGCTCGGCCTTACAAAGCTATGGTTTCCTAGGTGTGTTTACTTATTGTCTCAAAAATTCTTTGGCCTGCCCGGGCACTTGACATTTCCCCCATCAAATATTCGTGGGAACAAATGAGAAACCAGCTTCCTTCGCCTTGAAGTACAAGTTCCCTTTAATACAGGCATAAAGAGGCCTTACTAAGCACTAAAATTGTTTCTATTCGGTATATTATAGGAATACATTTATGTGTATCATAAAATAAATAAAATATATTTTCAGTTATATTGTTTTTGATATTACNTATATTATAGGAATACATTTATGTGTATCATAAAATAAATAAAATATATTTTCAGTTATATTGTTTTTGATATTACGCAAGTTTTTATGACAATGAGTGTACTATTTTTTCTAATTTTCTAGTAATGTAGAACAAGGCATTATTGTAAGAAAATTAACCAAGGTTTCAACGTTATACGGGTACATAATTCTTTACTCGTTGCGTTTGACGTGTTTGTTATTAATAATCGTGATTTTAGTTACAAAGATTAAAGTGTAAATATTGAACTAGATTATAACTTTTTTAACATGTTTGACGCCAAAATATTAGATCATTCTTTAATTCATGGTGAACTTTAGTTGGGCATATCATCACTGATATTTTTTTTCCGCCAATTCGCAATCAATGTACAGTAAGCTCTTTTAATGATTCGTTTAGGATTAATTTATACAAATGCAATTAGTCACAGTGAATAGTTGAAAATATACTGTTATTTTAAACACGTCATTTTATGTTAGAGAAGTGATTGTTTTTAATGCTAGATAATAAAAGCAATCAGTTTTTCCGAGAGGATACTTGAGGGTAAACTACCGAATAAATTAAATAAAACTAGTGCAAAATACTGCAAATTCAGGTCTTACTAGATTTGAATCCTAAAACCTTTCACTCATAAGGATAGAATTGCAATCCACTTCGTCTGTGTGGGAGGCAAATAAAATAATCTTATAGCGATTGCATAACTCTTGTGATTTAACACTTCCCACGTAATGACTTACGATTTGAGCACCGAATAAACAATCAAGTAATTAGGAGTCCACTAGTTCACATATTCCAATTGGCCTCTGTCATTTCTGTACATAGTTGTGCTACATAAGTTACGTAATTTGGATACTGAGTGTTTGGAAACTTTTACTACGCAGTAGGTGAATTCTTTAATTTAATAAGTTTCAAAGAATCAGCTTGGCCACGGTAAAAATATTTTCTGTTTTCGTGCGAAAATAAAAATTTCGACCTAATTAGATTCTCGGAATTTAATTTTTATCTCAATTCCATAGCGAACAAAGAAAAATGGTTTTAATTGAAATAACTGAAAGAAGAGAAGATAGCAGTGAAGGTTAGAGGTTAATCAAGCACTTCTAATATCAGTCTTTGAATTAAGCAACTGCGCTTCAATTGTCGTTTATAAATCACACGCTGGCTGGGATATCAACGGGAATGTTAATGGTGTAGAAATGAATATATTTTAACGAGTTACGATTTCCAAAAATAATAATATAAAAATAATTTACTTGCGCAAAAAATTTTTCATTTATAATCTTTGGGANTATATTATAGGAATACATTTATGTGTATCATAAAATAAATAAAATATATTTTCAGTTATATTGTTTTTGATATTACACAAGTTTTTATGACAATGAGTGTACTATTTTTTCTAATTTTCTAGTAATGTAGAACAAGGCATTATTGTAAGAAAATTAACCAAGGTTTTAACGTTATACGGGTACATAATTCTTTACTCGTTGCGTTTGACGTGTTTGTTATTAATAATCGTGATTTTAGTTACAAAGATTAAAGTGTAAATATTGAACTAGATTATAACTTTTTTAACATGTTTGACGCCAAAATATTAGATTATTCTTTAATTCATGGTGAACTTTAGTTGGGCATATCATCACTGATATTTTTTTCCGCCAATTCGCAATCAATGTACAGTAAGCTCTTTTAATGCTTCGTTTAGGATTAATTTATACAAATGCAATTAGTCACAGTGAATAGTTGAAAATATACTGTTATTTTAAACACGTCATTTTATGTTAGAGAAGTGATTGTTTTTAATGCTAGATAATAAAAGCAATCAGTTTTTCCGAGAGGATACTTGAGGGTAAACTACCGAACAAATTAAATAAAACTAGTGCAAAATACTGCAAATTCAGGTCTTACTAGATTTGAATCCTAAAACCTTTCACTCATAAGGATAGAATTGCAATCCACTTCGTCTGTGTGGGAGGCAAATAAAATAATCTTATAGCGATTGCATAACTCTTGTGATTTCACACTTCCCACGTCATGACTTACGATTTGAGCACCGAATAAACAATCAAGTAATTAGGAGTCCACTAGTTCACATATTCCAATTGGCCTCTGTCATTTCTGTACATAGTTCTGCTGNGAGTCCACTAGTTCACATATTCCAATTGGCCTCTGTCATTTCTGTACATAGTTGTGCTACATAAGTTACGTAATTTGGATACTGAGTGTTTGGAAACTTTTACTACGCAGTAGGTGAATTCTTTAATTTAATAAGTTTCAAAGAATCAGCTTGGCCACGGTAAAAATATTTTCTGTTTTCGTGCGAAAATAAAAAATTCGACCTAATTAGATTCTCGGAATTAAATTTTTATCTCAATTCCATAGCGAACAAAGAAAAATGGTTTTAATTGAAATAACTGAAAGAAGAGAACATAGCAGTGAAGGTTAGAGGTTAATCAAGCACTTCTAATATCAGTCTTTGAATTAAGCAACTGCGCTTCAATTGTCGTTTATAAATCACACGCTGGCTGGGATATCAACGGGAATGTTAATGGTGTAGAAATGAATATATTTTAACCA
Source organism: Clitarchus hookeri (assembly GCA_002778355.1). NCBI lineage: Eukaryota > Metazoa > Arthropoda > Insecta > Phasmatodea > Phasmatidae > Clitarchus > Clitarchus hookeri. Next base: position 45,873 of record NQII01005150.1, on the reverse strand, counting down.
GTTACGATTTCCAAAAATAATAATATAAAAATAATTTACTTGCGCAAAAAATTTTTCATTTATAATCTTTGGGATATTGGAAGGTCCGTATTACGAACTGCGATTGACCTTCAATTAGGTATGAAAACCTCCTGAAAAGAAAGTAGCCCTTTTCCACGTTTATTCGATCGGGAGCGAACTCAAGAGCATCTGAACGAACCGTGATTCATACCGGACGACAAATCAGTTGGATGCTTTGTTAATACATTAGGCGTATATGTGTGGTATTTGTTCAGAGATAATTCTTCGCCGTATAAGCGATGATATGTGAATAGGCAACAGGTTAATTTGTATCCCAAGACAAATATAATGTCACGGAAACTATAGCATTACCGCGAACGTTGAGGAAGAATATTTTTCCTTTCTTAGCCACCCTCTTTCCTAAATGCGAAGTTCACAACATAAAACAGACAGTATTGTACTCGAGGAAGGAAAATTCGTAGTCCTAAAAAATACCCAACCAGGCCGGAAATATTGCTTGGAACCATTGGTTTTTATGAGTACTGGACAGTAGACACGTTTAATAATGATTTCGCGTGATTATCCCTCCAGAAAGCGCATTTTATTCATTTCCTTTCTTGTTGTAACGTTCAGTTAAGGGTATCACATGCCTGCAGCATTTTCATCCTTTTATTTTACCGATAATACCGGGAGCTATATGGGTTACGCTGGCACTCGCTACAAGAGCGACGTCGCCGCTATGCGCAGCGCTCTGAACTGACGTGCAGAGTTCTCGTAGAGATGCATGTACATGTGAGTCTTCCAGCGGTGATCCTGTCATTTTATTGATAAGAAGTCTATAGCGATGTTCAATATAGGCTGTTATCGTAGTTTTGCTAGTGTCCGGCTAGTGTGTTTCAGGATACGGTAGTCTGAAAAAGCAATTTTTAATTCTATTGTAGGGCTCTAAAATAATATTTACAGCATGCATGGTGACTTTAAAGTACCATTTCGTCCTTTCTGGGGTATGTCTTTTCGAAGGTAAATTTGTTGAAGGCAAGTTTAAAAGTTTAATAAAAAAACCAGGATTTCAAACCCTGCAACGCAGTTCAAGCGCCAAGCAAGCGGAATCCGTAAGAATGAATCAACAAAATATACATCGCAAGGAACGCCCGACTTTCGTGAAAGATTTCGTAACTACCTGCTTTTCGAAACATCATATCAAAGGCCCTTTCACAATGAGACCATTTTGAATTATTAAGAGCCTTGCGTATTTGTGTGCGACACACATAAGTTTACTGTTAAAGTAACTTAAATCTGATCGGTCCACTGAAGTCACAAGTGATCTCCTTACAAAAATACGCTGTCTGTAACCAAAGAGAGACTTGAAGCGTGAGGGAAGGATAGAGAATTCTTAAGCGATTTTCTTTCATGATATGATTGATTTCTCGGTAATCTGTAAACTCCAACTGTAGTCCATTGATTACTGGCTGCGCTGTAAAGTATCAGGTCTCTTTAATACTATATTTTTGCACCTTATTAAGTCGCACTATCACTTCTACTTTCTAAAATAGTTTACAGTTATCTGGTATGTGCAAGCAGAGCAAATCTCCTATCATAAAATTAGCGAAATTGTCTCTTTATTAATAAACACAATTTTTGAAGACTGACTAAGACAGCGCAGTGGGACCAACCTCCGCGACGTAATTGGTTGCGTGCCAGCATATGGCGCGAGTGGTTCCGCGATTGAGTCCCGGGTAATGGTATCGTTTTAGAAAACGATACATTGAAAATAATATATCGATTTTCGGTACACCGGAATACGATATTTCATGCAATAAAAATTTGACGAATATTAAATTTAACGGAATATTACATATTGAGGACACAAGTGATTGCAGAAAGTTTGGCGCCATTTTTATGCATGNGATATTAAATTTAACGGAATATTACATATTGAGGACACAAGTGATTGCAGAAAGTTTGGCGCCATTTTTATGCATGTTGCCAAAGTAAACATAGCATTTCTTAAACTCAATTTGTGTATTCAAAACAGAGCTTAGTAAAATATATTTTAATACTATGTATTGTCGATACCTGGAAAAAATATAACGATTTCTATCAAATGTATTTGAAATATATCGACGATTTAAATCAATATATAGTTGATACAATATCGTCATTTAGATACATCGATAGTTTCCCAACATCCCCATGCAGAACCCGTGTGTAGTGACTCGTCTGTACAGAAGCGTTATCCGGGAAAGTGAGGCTTTATGCGACCAACGAGGAAATCCATACAAGTCACCATCGTGGGCCGAGTCAATATCTGCAAGTTGCGAAACTGTCTTAAGTTGGTAACAACGGCTTTGTTGCGTATGGTGTGTAATAATTTGACTCATCCCTATTCCAGAATTTGTTATCGCTTACCTCACACCCAAATCATGAAGTCAAAATAGAGTTTTTTCCCCACATGTATTTGGTTTTTGTTTAAATACAATTGTTATGTGTATCCTAGAAAAACTACCCGATACACTGACAGAAAATCATAAATCCTCTGGTGAAATGAAGAAATTGTTATTAAGGTAATTCCGTTGAGAAGCAAAAATACAAACTTAGAATAAAAAGCATTTCTCAAAATTATTTNGAAATTGTTATTAAGGTAATTCCGTTGAGAAGCAAAAATACAAACTTAGAATAAAAAGCATTTCTCAAAATTATTTCACGGTATTTTAATGTGAGTTTAAATTGGCCCTATTAGTTTTCGCTCGCAACTTAATATTGAAATATTTATCATATTTTTAACCCATTCAGACCCAGTGTAAACAGTTGTGTATATTACGCAAGTGTAGGTAATTTCTGATCTGAACTGCACACTGCAAACCTAAATGACCAATGATCTTACCTGTGGCTAAATGATTCAAAATCCACCTTACTGCTATAGGTCATAATTGGTTCATATTACTGTAGCTAAACACATAGCCTACAGTTCATTGGCTGTGACTATAATACAAGTGTTGCGTAGACTTAAGTACATGACGCATCATAAAATTGGTAAATTCCAACACCTGTAACCGCAAATTAAAGTGGGTATGAAAGGGTTCAAACAAAACAGATTTTCTCACAGAACTCTTTGTTTGACAAGACATACGATATAATTTCGAAATAAAATAAAATAAAATTAGATGTTTGAAACTTTTGTAGATTATGTTTTAAATTACCCTCGTAGTCAATAAAATAGTTGCACTGACAGGTAAGTGTTACAATGCAATGCTACTCGATATGAAGGCAGAAATAACCAAGGACAAGAAATTGTTACATATTGAGATTTGCATTAGCAATATTTATTGCTTTTCATATATTTATATCACAGGTGATGGCCAACTGTGATCGCACCCTACACCATGGCACCAAGCCGTCAGGTCGTGTGACGTGTGAAAAAACAACCGTTCGCCTTGGCGATGCCCACGGTTCCTCCACACACGGATGTGTTGATCGTCTCCACCAAGACAAAAGCGGGACTCGTCACTTAAGATTACTCGCTGCCGTTCTTCATTGCTCCACGCCAGTCGGTCACGACACTATCGCCGTCTGTAGCGACGTTGATGTGGTGTTAAGGACGCGTGTCATGAAGTCCTGCTTTTACGCGGTCCTGCGTCGTACAGCTGCCCGCCGTAGATACCGGCACTCGCAGGGTGCTGCAGGACATGCATCACTGCTAGCTCGATGACCGCGGTCGTGGAGGTTTGGTGGCACACCGCGCATGTCGGATAATCCGCTGGCTCTCCCTTGGTTCGATTCGTGGCGGTCTCCCAGATCTCGAGTGTCACGCATGTGCTCGCGCCTTCCTCTATCCGTTGGAGTCAACAGTATGCTGCGCATCCACACGGCCGTTACTGCAAGTGATATGACAAACTGGTCATCGAGCTTTCCGCAGCTTTACAACACGGCCACTCTCTAATGCGTCGATGTTTTCCAAGTGCTGGCAAACTCGTCTCCGAGGCAAACTACACTTTGAAGAGGCGCTACCGACACAAAAACACGGGTTGAAATATAAAGCATTTTTTTTTTCGTTATCTGACGGGCCCCCGTGATCCGCCAAGTCTAATGGGTACTCCGACATGCATTATTACCTAAGATCTCAAAGAGGGTTTCAGTGAGTCTTAGAACTGAGCCTCATAACACTGGGTGTCTAGTAATTACAGCAAAGGGGCGTGTATCGCAACGTCATGGTCGTGTTTGGGGCCACGACACCCATCCCCAAGTAAGCAACAGTCTGGATGGTAAGAGCTAAATAAAACGAATATAATAGAGTGCGAGGTTGGTAAAAACTGTACGGCAGTTCGCGCAGGGATTAAGTTGAGTTAATTACTGGTCGGTCTCGGATACAAAGGAATTAATTGAGAAAAAACATGCTTGAAAATAGGGTATGAGATAATTATTGACTTGAAACGGTATTGGCTGGCAGCTCCAGCCAATCAGGAGGCAGCTCAGAGAGCTTTATTTCGCCAGAAGGGTGCTCAGCCCCCAGCGGCGACAATCGAACAAAACAAGTTTGTACGATTGCCGAACAGCTACCAATACTCCTGCGGTGGTGAAAGGCCAGCAAATCAATGTTCAAGCAGTAAATAAAATGCAGGATCCCTCCGCTTCTCGTCGATTGCGTCGGAAATCTGGGCAGCTCAGTCATGGCACCTACTCCAACGGCGCTCCTCCGCGTTGACAATAGGTACTGCTGCTACCAGGTGGATTAGAGTGGAGATATTTGAGTGGCTGTTAACCATCGAAGTCTTGAAATGCGACGAGGGTGAATTGAGGTGAGTATGGGACCAGTGCCGGATTTAATGGGCTGAAGAAACAGGAGATACCCGAGACAACCCCCTTACCAGCGGCATCATGCAGAACGAATTCCAAGTGCAAAAATCGGGAAGCTAGACCATCGGTAATCAAACCCAGTTCTCCTAGACCGCTGGCAAGTAGCCTGACCACACACCACCACGGCTACCACACCAGGTGGGGGGAGGGTGAGGAAGGTGGAGGGGAGGAGCAATCGCACGGGTATCCACCCCGTACCCATTCTCCAAAATTATCCGTCGTTCTTCGAGCGATCTCTAACAAGAGCTAGGCGAGACTTCCAGGATCTACCAGAGATGGTGGCTAGCCGCTGGCTCAGGATGAAGACCGATGCTAGTGATGGTTCCAAGTTCCGATGCAACCCATTTCATTCCTCACGAACCCGCTACCTACAGCCCGCAGTATCCAGCAGTGAGGTTCGCTACACTTGGCCTTGTGGCACCTCAACATCCCCCTGCGCGCCTTGACCGGTAGGATGCTTCATGCTCGATGCGCTTCGCCGTCTCGTACTGAGATACCCGTTTCCTTGATGCCCACGATGACAGCACTTGCGCACCAGCGAGTTGGTCCGCGGACTGGTAGTTGAATGTTCCCAACCGCCCCAGAGCCTAGGTTACCCATACCCGCCACCTGGGGACGCCACCAGTTGCTGTTAGTCGTTACACTTAAACTGCCTTAATCCCATCCCGCTCACAGAGCCTCTCGCCTTCACTGGTCACGAATGGCGGGCAGATCCCAGCGAGAGATCACCCACAAGCATTATGTTCATCGTACGTTAAAAGCATGCACGCCGGGACGATTTTATGTAGTTCTGCAGGTACAGTGACAAGGCCCACACTAGCTGACGTAATTTGGACGGTCGACCGTGAAACGTGAATCGTCTGCATGTCTGACACTCTCAACCTACCCACCACGTNCACGAATGGCGGGCAGATCCCAGCGAGAGATCACCCACAAGCATTATGTTCATCGTACGTTAAAAGCATGCACGCCGGGACGATTTTATGTAGTTCTGCAGGTACAGTGACAAGGCCCACACTTGCTGACGTAATTTGGACGGTCGACCGTGAAACGTGAATCGTCTGCATGTCTGACACTCTCAACCTACCCACCACGNAGCTGACGTAATTTGGACGGTCGACCGTGAAACGTGAATCGTCTGCATGTCTGACACTCTCAACCTACCCACCACGTTTCATTCCTGTAGGTTGCTTGCTTGTGGGTGGAACATAGTGAGTTCAGTAGTTGCCGTATTTTGTAATTGATATTCTGAACCATGTTATACATTACATGTACATTACTACAAGTTCTTCTGTAATGTGCCCATGTAATAATAACACACACAAAATATTTATCTTCAACACTGTTACAATATATTCTTCATTACATTATTTTGTCACGTTCTCTGTCGAGGTCCGAAAGAAAGATATTTTATTTACCAACATATTAAAATATTATTAACATGAACTAAAAACTTGTTTTTATGTTAATACTGGATAAGGAAAACAACATATTTAACTTTCTTAGTTTTAAGTAAATTGTCGTTTCAGGAAGTTTAAATTTTCTTTAACATTCATCTTTGTGCCAAGAGGCAATTGAATACAGGCAAATACAATATTCAGGATACGTGTTGTAATAAAATTTTCTGTAAGCAAGTAGAACAACGAACACTTGGATATTTCCACGCCAAGCAAGAAAATTGTTTTATGAGCCATTTAAAAGTTCGCTCCGCAGATAAAACTGCCATTGGCAGAACCATCACGACTTTACAGAGGAATGAAAATGCCATAAAGCATGTTAGAAGTCTAATAACGAATGCAGCGACAATTTTTAGTTCATAAAACAGTGCTTCCAAAGTAGAACCCATTTTCATTGCTTCATACTTTATAATGTTTATAAAGTTTACGAGGCTGTGTTACGTCGACTGGCATCCTGAATTTTAAGTTTCTCACGACCGAAGTAATGTCTATCACACTTCGTATTAAAATAGGAATTATTAAGCTATTTCAAAGAAATATGCATTTCTTTAAACAATTTTGAAATAATTTATGACTCTCTTTTATCCGACAAATTAACCACGGTTATTTTCCTCAAAGATGGACGTACTCTAAGTCGTGTTTAAGACAAAGAGTGACACATTAAGAAAGTCAATTTGTTCCATTGAAATTTCAACAACCTAAAGTTTTCCGTAATTAAGTAAGAAGTTTGAGTGTTAAAATGTAGCGCAGATGCATCGAAGGCCGTTCGCGTGTCACTCCTGAGCTTAACTACGGCCAGTCACGCACCGTTTATCTTGTATTATTAGTGATGAACATTCACCAATAGTTTGCAGATCGTAACCCTCAGCCTTCCGATAGAAGCTACATTTCGATGATTTCAACAACCATACTGAGGGTATTTTGATACATATACAGAACTTTATGAAGTCTGACAAAATACTACAGTTTTCAATTCTTTCAGGGTTACGTGTTGTAGGTTGGAGCAGCTCACTTTTAAATCGATATACAGAAAGACGAATAATGTACTTATAGTGATATAGTTCAACTTATTCATCAAATGACAATAGCGTTAAATGATTTTTGAGAGTGTTGAAGTGACATGTGTAATAAACAAATATTTTTTTGCTTTCGTTTGGTTTTTGTTAGGCATCTTATGAATCTAGTGTGCGTGTCGAATGCTTTTATTTTACCTATCTTCTGATTCAACCTTGTATTGACAACATATGTTTCGATGAACTTAACAAATTTGAACAATGTGAAACTTAAAGTTAGTGTCCTATCGGCAGGAGTGATTGCAGAAACAGAAACAAAAAATCGTTTCTGAAAATCACGACAAATATTTCCTTAAAAATCATAGGAAATCTATTCACGAATTTATACTACCACCACATTCTGCGTGATAAAGGATTTAACAGAATGCATATATAGAGACTGTTACTGTGAAAATTGAAGCTTAATTTGTTATTTAATGTCTATTTAACTTTTAACAGTACACTTATAAATTTAGTCACACTGTGTAATTCTGAATTTTAAATTAATTGTGTCAATAAACATGGCAGTCGTAAGAAATCTACGGCATTTAGAAATAATTAATCAAAACACAGAAAATGTCATTTGTGAAAGAAAAGTTAAGTTTCAGAAGCCATGATTAATAACTGTAGTAAATGTAAATAATAGTGACACAGACACAAAAAAAAATAAGAAATTTTTTTTTTTAATTGCTATTACAATCCCATTATGCATGCATGTAATATTTACAAAATATCCAAATCGATAACAATCGATATACTCTCACTGTCGAAGGGAAATTGCACAATATACACACTAGTTAACGAAATATCAAAAGGGGGACATTGTAACGAACCTGATAACGAATTATATTTATTTGTCTTGAAGCATCCGCATGATAAAATTCTTCTCCATTATAAGGAGAATATAATAAAAACCATAAAATAATTGTTTTTAGCATTCACTGACCGAAGTAACGACTTATTTTCAGAGAGGCAAATACGCGTTGATATATCATCACTAATGAGGGAGTTTGTTATAAAATACGCCAGACGGGGAAAAATACCCAATAGTAGTTACAAAATATCATTTCCTTGAAATTATGTTGGTACACAATTGTTTTTTTTTTTTTTTTCATGACAACATTTGTGGGTCTTCAAAAAATTCAAAAATAAAAGAAGACTATTCCCAAGGAAATATGAAAAATTATCTGGAAAATAATATGCTCTTGTATTGACAGAGTTTGCCTCAAAATGTATTGTCGCAAAAGACACCCCCCCCCTGAAACTCACTCAAAAATTGATGCAAAATATGTGCAGCAATTAAAAAAATCAGTAATTTTACATTTTGGGTGCCCTGCTACACCGTATATCCCGCAATCATATCAGCGCAGAAAATAGTTAGTCCTAACATGGTGATAGATCGACGAGGGATCCGAGGCTTACCTTGTCGGTAACCCGTTGAACGTAAGTCGTCGTGGACGTTGGTACCAACGCGAATGCGTGGCTTGGCAGGCGAGAGCAGACTGGCGGCGTGGAGGCTTGAAGCTGCCCCCACCCCTCCCCCCGACGATGAATGCGTCCTTCCTTCATGTAGGGATGGCGCGTAGCAACCGTCTGACGCTACCTTCCGCGTCATCAAGACTTGAATGTTACTGGGCTCGAACCAACGAGACTTTCTCGGATGTTCCTCAATACCCTGGCCAACGCGTTTCCCGACCATAAAAGGCTGGGAGAGAGACTAGATAGAGACCTCATAATGGGAACATTATAATTTGGAGAAGGCATATCCTGCCATGTTTGATGAGGGAATTTCATAGGGAATGTGTTTACGAAAAAATTTTACGTTATGCTTCTTTGCTTCTTTTTATATTCTGTAATTTTGCAAAGTTACAATATTTGGGCTTAGTATGCATTGCTACGAAAGCCCATTATTAATTGTAACTTCATGTTATTTTCATAGCAAACATTATAAATTTTACATATTTTTAAGCCTGTGTAGCTATTTATATTTTTTTATGCTTCTATTTTTGATACTGGCAGTTTATGAGAAACAATAATAAGCCCGGAGATAAAGGAAAAGAGAACTAACGTTTTTAAAATTATTTCTAACAATTTTGGGGATTCATTATCTTGTATTACTATTCATATCAGGGGATGGTTGAAAGGTCGCAATTTATTGCGACTGCGTTATTTGTTTCTGCTCTGTTATTTATACTCTGCTCCTTGAAGGTTTTTGCTAATGCTTATTATGCTTACATGAGTGGAATGGAAGTAAGGGGAGTTGAAGATAAATGTCATGGAGTTGTGGGGTTTCATTCTGGTGCTCTCCCATTCTGTGACAGCACAAGAGCCTGATGTTATTTAAAGTTGTTTCAATAACGCGTAAAAAATGCCTGTAAAAATAAAAAAGTAAAACGTTTTTGTTTCAAACGCACATGATAAATTTTCACGAAAAAAAAAACCGTTCCCAAGGTTAATATGGTGCAGAAATCTGCTGCAGAAAGGAATTTTTCTCGGTTATTACCGTAAGAGTAGAATTTATTTATTTTTAAAAAAGTTACAATTTTTTAACAAATATTATACTGTGTATTGTGTAATTCTAAAAAATTAAGTGCATATATATTTTTTGATAATACTACATAGTTAAAAGGGATATATACGGCTACCAATCAGCTAAATTCAATTAGTGTAAAGGTGAAAAGCTATTTTAAAATTTCAGACTTACAAAAATTAAATTATTCTGAACTTTAGTTATATACTTTCAGACTCCAGTTATTTCTATAACACATGCAAAATAAAACGTTAGCAAATATTTTATACATGGATGGAAATCTATATTGTAGAACATTGTTTTATTCAACGATATGATAAAAAAATGTAATATATATAGTTTTATTAATGCAAAAAAATTAGAAAATTAAAAATCTTGTAAATTTTTTTCGTTCTCAACGATGTGAAATATCATTTCCCTATGTGATTTATTACATATCTTTATTTATCGGTCATGGTATTATTTTTCTATGTCAGATACTTCATTTTTGGGTGGTAGTTTCTATTATTTGGCTGCTTTAACGTATAAAACTCAAATTCTTGGCGATTGACTTAAAAAGTGTTGGAAAATATATATTTACATATACACATACGCTACTGGTGTATCAAAGTGCTTTAAATTACGTTGCATTTGATGCCCTCACATTGAAAAGTGTTAGCACATACAGAAGAAAAATGCAGGTACTCACAGTCATCAAGCCTAGTCCATATTTTAGCGGCCGCTATTTTGAAATCTGAAAAGTAATAACGTTTGCTAAACAATGTAATTCGAGACGTTAGTAAAAAATATATTTATGGCAGGGAAGAATGGAGTGATAGAAAATATCCCGCCGAAGTGCGAAAAGTGACTTAAAACGAGAGCGCACAGGCTCGTATATCAGTAAATATAATGTTTCAATCGACAAACCTATTCGCGGCACATAGAACACGATCAATGAACCCCTTTAAATATTTTATTCCAGTTCCTGTTGTGGGCAACAGAATAACAGGTTACTTACCTTCCTTGATCCCAGTTGTGTATTCTCTGATATAATTGCCGTCGAAGTAATTGGCTTGCAGCCAAGAGACGATCGAGTGTTTTATTGTTGTTATTTGAAAGTTAGCCTTGAATTTCACCCACTTTGCAATATCACGCTTAGAACAAAAAAATAATCTGGTTTAAGTTGTGACTCATGTAGTCATTTAGAGTTTCGGTATCTCGTAGAGCTACGTAACAAGTTATCCTTGGGATCTGTGTGCGTGTCGTAGTCATACCACTCGCCTCCCACCAAGGCGAACCGCGGGTTCGATTCTCCGCGGGATCAGTAAATCGCTGTTGATCGTTGACCAAACCTCTCAATTAAATTTTCCTTATACGCGGCTGACGATAATGTAAATACCTACTTACGACACTGTGCGTTGGAATGTCATACATTGGCGGTTTTAGACATTTTTTGAATAAAATATTTGAAAATCACCCCATGTATGAAGTGTTTGGTTGTTTTATAAATATGTCGTTTATAACAAGCGTTTTATACTTGTGTTTATGTAAAAATTATATATTTTTAAATTTATATTTCACTAACATTTAATTTATACATTTTAATATTTTGTAATTATAAATCATATAAATAAAACAGAGAGAAAATAGGCTTGTTGCCATCGGAAATACCTAATAAGAAATAGTTCTCACGTAAAATATTAATATACTGAATACGGAACGCTGTCCTTTTGGTGTATTTTTCTGGACTCGGTTGCGTTTTGTTTACACGAGGCGGAAGAATATCCTGAAAGTATAACTTTAGTAGGACTTCAGAAAAGTTGGAAGTAACCGCGAATGGAATATAACGTTTTCAAACATGTGTTTAGTGTTGCTTTCTCAACCGTATACGAGCTGTAGATCGGCGTCGTCATTTCCGATGTCGAACAAATAAACTATAGGCGGTTTACGGTAAAGTGAGCGATTTTAAGGCACTAGTTATGTTTTCCTTTCAGCCATTTTTTCATCCCCTCAACCGCCTTTTTATTTAAATATGGTCATGTAATTGATAAGCACGGTGTGTGTATGCCATCTTACTCTGAAGTGAACTTCTAAGGATAAAATGAAATGTATTTATTTATTATTATTCATGATAAGGGGGTTTTTAGAAAGTGCTCACTTCACCGTGAATAGACTATAGATCCGTCTGTCCCTGTTTAGCCAATAACGTGTGAGAGCGAGAGCGCCAAGTGACAGCTACGTAATTGGAACAAACAAGACCGAGGGAGAAGTAGGTGACTGCGAGCAGGAAATTAACAATTACTAGCCTTACGTCGCGCCGTCTTCCTTCGAGCGAAGTCCCCGCAGGCAGCCAGCGAGGAGTAGGCGTACCACTTCGGCACGGCCCGCGCCGGAAATCGAACACGCGTCTGCTCGGTCGCAAGGCAAACGGACCAGTGGCAGCGCGCCGCAGTTGCGACGTGGGAGGCGGCAGCCAATGGGACGAACACTCCTACTGGAACATTTACAAGTGGCTCGTGAGTGCTGCGTCACGAATGTCGATCTATGTCTACCACTTGTACATTTTTATTAGGTTTTCTCGGGGTACCGCACCGGAAAGTGTGGCTCGAGATAAACCTTCTTTGAGAACTGAATAGGAATTGAGAGAAAGAAGGTGCTCTGGTTGTCCTCTGATTCTGAACAGAATACTGGGAAGTTGAAGAGGGCAACGCAGCACACTGTCTCCCCGCCTCTGCGTCGGCCGGGTGGATCAACGGACTACAGGGTTATTAGTCCACCGGACATAGTCTGTGCGTGGCCATAATTCCCCTAGTGGGATTCCCTTAGACGGCCAAGAGGGAGAAAAGGGTTACCAAGCCGGTCTGAGGCCTACGGCCTCAGGCTGCCCCAGAGGCTTGACTGGTGGAGGGATTTGAGGGACTTGTTTCTCTGTTCATGTATAATTGTGTGCATAGTGTGGGGACTTGCTTTTTGTGAGCACACATAGAGACTTGTTTATAGAGACTAGTTAGTGTTGTGTGTACTGTAAGTGTTGTATCTGAACTGTACGTGTACAGAAGACAATAGTAAGAAGAGAGCCTTCGTGCGGGTCCCGCCGTCGCGGGAGCTACATGGCTGCCTCTAACAGCCCGGTTGGGCGACAAAAGTTCGGCATAATGGAGGCATTGGGGATCACGGAGATTGGTAAGTCACCGTCCCTAAAGGAGAAGAGGAAAGGTCTGACAGGGTTCCTCAAAAGGGAGTTCATCCCCAGCGAGGTCACACTGGCAGCCCTTAATAGATTAAAGGACCCCAATTTCAACTGGGAAAAATTCCCAATGTCAGCGGG